>JAWNKX010000346.1:0-15834 GCA_035041755.1 Cacoxenus indagator
TCAACGATACAACAAGTGCACAGAGTTACGCACAAAATTCTAAATGACATTGAGGATAATAAATTTTTTTTGTTGATGTGTGTGGAGAGGATTGCTTCTAAAGAAAGCCGGATTGCCGCATTAAGTGGGGGTTTTAGTTTATTAAGGGTAGATTTTTGCGTGTGCCCATATATGAATAGGGCATAATCAATTTTTGGGATTAATGTGGATTTGGTTATGTTTAAGAGTGTGTGTGTGTTGCAGTTGAATTTCTTGCTGGCCAAGCATTTTATTATATTGAGTTTTTGATTTAAGGCAGGTATAAGTGTTTTGATGTGTGTGTCCTACTTGTACTTGTTGGTAATGGTTAGGCCGAGGATTCTTAATGCGGAGGTTGTCGAGATTTGCATGTTGTTGCTTGAGATATTGCACGTGAAATTGTGTTTGTGGCATATATGTAAGTGTTGGTATTTTTGCAATGATAAGGATGCACCCGACTAGGTGCACCAGCTTTGTATGTTTTGGAAAAGGTTGTCTAAGTTGTAGTTGATATTTTTATTTCTATTGAAATTGATAATTAGAAAGAAGTCGTCTGCAAACGCACTGAAGTGGATTTCTTTGTGTAAGCTAATTATAGTGGCTTTGTTATAGGCTATAAAAAACAGTATAACGGATATTGGTGATCCCTGTGGGATGCCGTTTTCAAGTTGGTACTTCTTAGAGGTTTGATTCCCATCTCGTACTGTGATTTTCCTTTTTGTCATAAAGTTTTGTGTGTAGTTGATAATTTTTGGCCCAATCTTCCAGCAGAGTAATTGGTCTATGATGGTGTGACCACCGACTCTATCGAACGCCCTTGAGAAGTCAAGTGTGATGAGAGAAGTGTGTTTTTTGGCAGATAACGATCGGGTTATGAGAAGGTCTGCGAAAAGCAGATTTTCTGCAACCGATTTGCCGCGTTTAAATCCGAATTGGTTGGAATGAAGCATATTGTTCTTGGTTAAGAACCACCATACTCTTTCTGAGATGATTTTGTCTAATGTTGTCGCTAGGCAACAGTTTAAGCGGATGTGTCGGTATGATGTTATTTCCGTTTTGTTTGCTTTTGGTTTTAATATGGGAATGATGAGGCTGGTTTTATACGATTGGGGTACGATGTTCTTGAAAATGTTGTTGAAGAGTTGAATTATTCTATCTTTTGTAGATTGTGAGCTGTTTTTGATCATGGGGTATGAGATTCTGTTGCCTGGGGTTGACCCTTTAAGTGATTGTAGAGCCGAGTTTAGTTCGATTAGGGTTATATCGTTTTCTAATGCTTGTGGAGTGTTTGTGGTTGTGTAGTGGATGTGTTTCGGTGTGTATTTGTCTTTTATGAATTGTGTGTCAAATTTTTTGTCTTTAGATAGGTTGGACCAGTGCTGTGCAAATAAGTCTGTTATTTGCGTTGGGTTTGTGTGAGTTGTGTTGTTGGGTGTGTCTGTGACGCAATGGATTGCTTTGTTGGAGTTGAGTCCGCAAAACCGTCTTATGTTGGCCCAAATTTTGGTGGTGGGTGTGGTTGGTTGTATAGTCGACGTAAATGCGGTGGAAGCTTCTTTTTTGGATCGTATAAGTTCCCTACGGAACATGGCATTGGCGCGCCGGTAGTTGATGATGTTTTCTTGAGTGATGTTGCGTTTGAGAGTTTTCCATGTATTGACTTTGTTTAATCGAAGTTCTGTGAGCGTTTTGTTCCACCATCTAACTTTGCGTGGAAGTTTTTGGTTTGATGTTTGCGGTATGGAAAAGCGTGCGCCTGGCAAGATTATTTTGTTAAGGTTAAAGGTTTCTTTTTTTATATTCGAGCTCATTGGAATTTTGTGGTTAATTTCATCAGATAGTTTTTGAAATAAACTCCAGTTGGCTTCTTTTGTTTTAAAATATTGGCGGCTAAAGTTGTTTGGAGAGTGATGGGGCAAAACTGATATTAAAATTGGGAAATGATCACTCCTGCAAAGGTCGTCGAATTTTTCCTATTTTGTGTATGGGTACAGTTGAGGTGAGCAGAGGGATAAGTCTATGTGGGTGATGGTATTATGGGTTGTATAGTGGGTTGGGGACTTATCGTTGAAAATGATTAATTTGGATCGTTGAATATATTTTGATAAAATTTTTCCTTTTCTGTTATCTTGTGGGGAGCCCCAGGTGTAGTGTCAGCTGTTGAAGTCACCCAAAATGATCAAAGGGGTGTTGGAGTGGTGTGTTTTGTGTGAATTTTCTAGTTCCGTTGGAGAGAAATTTTTGGAGGGCTGAATATATGCTGAGAAAACCACTATTTTTTGTTTGAATTGGATTTCTAAAGCTAGTGTTTCTAAACTGTTGTTAATGGTAACATGTTATGGTAATGTTAATTCATTATGTTGGATTGATTCGTGTATCAAAATGGCGACTCCGCCAAACCTGTTGGTTGCTACAGTAGTAAGTAGAGTGTAGTTAATGGGTATAAGTATGTTATTGTTAGTTGTGTTGAATATATGTGTTTCTTGAAGTGTTATTATTTGTGAAGATTGTTGTTTTATTATGGTTAGAAGTTCGCTGTAGTTCTTTGTATATCCTTTGATGTTCCATTGGATAATTTTAAGAGACATTATAGTGGAGTAAAATTAAAGTTTAGTTTGGTAGGGGAAATGGTTTATTTAAGGTTTACTACAGTGAACGATGTGTTGTGGCAGAGGAGGGGGTGCCTCCGGTTGACTGACGTTGTGTCGAGGATAACGAAAGATCCCTGAAGGGTGCGACACACCGTCAGCCGAGGCAAATTGTTTTGGTTATTGTTATGTTATTATTCCATGATATCAGAACTGTCGTAGTCTTCTAATACAGCCTGAGATGTGAGTTTACCTTGTTTAGTGTTGGAGCCTAATTGCCTTAAAGTTCGTTTCTGTGTATTGCACGGAAATATTTTTATTTTAGATTGGTGGTAAGATTTGTTACTTAGTTTAGCTGATAGAGATGTGGTTGGCTTAGGATCGGCGATGAGGTCACTAATGTCTTCGTAGGATATTTGATTTCATTTCTTTGTGGCTGTGTTAATGGTAGGTGTTAGTTGTGGGTTCTCGGAGCTTATTGGTTTTGGTTGTTTTAGTGTTGATGCATAGCTTTGCTGGTTGGTTGTGTGTGTGCGGTTATATATGTCGTAGGCCGCTTTGTAATCAACTTTTTGATTTATTTTTATTGCGATTATTTCATGTTGTTTGTTTTAGACTGGGCATTTCTTGTCGATGGATGGGTGGTTGTTGTTTGTGATTTTGTTTATGTTGCAGTTTATTCATTCGGGTTCGTTTTTGCAACTTCATTGACGTCTCTGTTTACGTGGTCTTTCTTTATACACTTTATGCAGGCTTTTTCACTTTGGCATACCTTGTACGGTGTCCAAACCGCAAGCAGTTGTTGCACCATATCGGTGTGGAAATGTATGGTCGAATGTTCGTTTTTTCGTAGTCAATCATAATGTAGTCTGGCAGTATGACGGAAGAGAAAGTTAGAATAAGAAAGCCCGTCTCTCTTAAGTTGCCATCTGTTTTTTCCATTATTTTTCGTACTTCGCAGACGTTTTGGCTCTCCAATTCGCATTTGATTTCTTCTTCTGACACCTCTCTTAAGTCGTTTGAGTAAATGACTACCTTGCTGTAGTTTAGTGAACGGTTTTCGGTAACGGTAGCTACAATTTCAGCGGTAAATAGCTTCATTTTCATTAATTTTCTTGTTTGGGCTACATCTTCGGTTTTAACGAGTAGTGGTGCATTTCGTACCTTCTTGCATGACTCCACTTCGCCGCCACAGTTGTAGTCTATGACTTTCTTGATGACGAATGGCCATAGGTTTAATTGTTTTTCGTTCTCGTCGTTTCGGGAAATTAACATATATTTACTGCGTGTTTGCTTGTGTAGGCTGTTGCGGCTTCGGTCTAACAGATCCATGCCGTTGCTGCGTTGGCGATCGTGGTGGTCAGAGAGCGGTGTGCAATTGCAATGCAGCGGAGCTTTAGATGATAGTGACCGTACGCATTGACAGTCGGTTGAAGACTGTGTGAGTTGTTTTGTTAATTTTTGTATATACAATTTAATTGGAGTTGTTCTAATAATAACAGAAAAATTAAATATAAAGAAAAAAAAAATACATAATGTATACGCAATGAAAGGAAAGTCAGAGAAACCCGATCATTTTTTTCTTCCGTGCCGAATATAAGGAGAGATAAAGAACGGCGTATGCCCTTTACTCGCACTCGTAACAAGAAAGCGTCGCTACGTGTTTTGAATTTTTCTGCGTTCGGTGGTTGTTTTCTAGGTCAAGTAAGCTTATTGCTATGGATTTTTCAAATTAAATTTTGTTTTGTCTCGCGAAGTAGTCGAAGTCAGACAAAACAATCATGCCATTGGAAAGTGTGTTGTTTATCGTGGATGCATAAAATTTGTTATTCGTTTCCTTGAGTGCTATGCTACATATTGCACTCATCGTGAAAAAATTTTTCAATCACGTAAGAGAAAATGTTGTTGTGTGTGTAACCCGTGGGAGTGTTTTTAGGTAACGTTTTCTGATCTACTAATTTTTTTGGTTTGTTATCATGCATAAAAAATTAAATGAAAAGAAGGCAGGCGTGCTGATATGAGTTCGTTTGTGTTTTCAGGTGTATAAGAATTGTATTAGTGGGGGTCACGTAGGACATTAACAAGATATAAAAAGCAATGGCTCTACAGGCGGTACCCACAAGGTCACCGTTTAAAGTGGAGTTCGGTGAGACCAGCAAAATCGGACATAATACAAAACCTTATCTTGTGTCACTTATATTATTTTTTTATTGTTTTTCTATTTTATATTCAATTTAATGATTGAAAGAATCAATACTTTATTCCCTAAAAATTTACAAGTTTCACTTAAGATGGTGATTTTATATTATATTTACAGAGTTTAGTAAGTTATACTTATCTACGGTACTTTTATTTAGATATGTGTACTTGTTTAAATTTTGCATCAAAAATGTATTAGATATTAAGGAAAAATGGGAAAACCTTAAACAATTTTAACTAACCTAGAAAGTTATTTTACCAATTTATTTAAATTTTATTCTTTATTTTATTTAAGAAAATATATATTGTAAAGTTATCTTTAATAAATAATTACTCACTATAATTGAGGCTCACTAATTTAAGTATATCAGTGTTTTTGTTTGTGTCTTTACACTTCAGCTTACCTCGCACAACAGAAACATCAAAGAGCGGATAGAAATGTACAAATACAGAAATAACGCCGAAAACGGCTTAGTACGTATTTTGAAGACTTTCGAATTTTCCGGACAAAATTTAAGGGAGAAATATAACCTCTATATCTTGCAAACTAGCTAAGACTATACATACAATTCTCTCTTAAGATTTTGGTTTTTTTTATTATATCTCCGAGACCGATGATGGCTTATGTTATTTGTCTGCTACTAACATCCACATCCCAGCGTAGGCCACTCTGTAGCAAATTTCACTATAAGAATTTCATTGTATTGAAGCTCAAATTCACCAGGCGAACAGAAATTTAGAAGGTTGGTACCGGTTCCGAAATCAAAGCAAGCACTGTTTTCGCTTCTTGCTGTGTCTTGCTGAATTTTTTGTTCTTGGCGCTAATTAGCGTGAAAAGGAATAAAAATGTATATAAATGTTGTCTTTGTTGCTTTAATTGCCGTCACCCATTTTTATTTTGATTAAATTGATATTGTTGAGGGAGTGATTAGAACACATTTGGAGCGATGTTTTAATGAATGGGGATTATGATTTTTGTTATTGCCATTTCCAGTTTTAGTAGGACCTTTAATGAATGAGGAATATTATTTTTGTTATTGATTTCAAATTCATTTTTTGCGCTAGATGTGTCGAAAAATTGAAGTTAGTTATACTAACTTTACCTTTAGTACCAATCAAATAGCAAGACTGGAAGTATCCCATGTGAAAACGAAATCAAATCAGCTGCGCTCCTGCGAATATAAGGAACGACAAAGAAATAAACTTTGCCTTCGCCACGCATCAACAAAGCGTGTGACATGTGTTTATCCTTTTTTGCATAACATAAAGGAAGACAAAGAAAAAAGATATGCCTCGGTGTATGAATATTTTACACCTTACGTGCACAGAAATTTGAAAGAAAAAACACAGCATGCGTTCGGGACTTAACCTTAATAGATTTTGTATGACAATGGAAAATAGATTTGTTGACTAGGGTGCGTGCAGGAATAAAAATTTATCTTTTTGCTTTGACTCTCTTCTATACCTTTCCTGCGAATTAGCAACTGTCTTTTTGTTCTTGTAATTGCTATCGCCATGTAACTTGTGATATCGGATTTGTAGCGCTCTCCAAATGCAGAATCTGGTTTCATCTTTCGTTCAATCCCTTCCAATCTTCTTTTAGCCATATGAAGACTGTGAGGCAGTGTTGGCGTCAATCGCTTCCTTAGTAATCCCGTTTCAAAACTGTTACCAATTCTATGTGTGGTTGTCTCTAGAATATGCTTTGCATGCACATGCTTTCTGATTATGGCAGGGCAGCTGAGGAATCTATCCCAAAATTATGCGTGTTAAAATATTCTTCTACCAGTTTATGTAGATTATTGTCACCTTTTTGCGATCTAATGTTCAATACAATCGGCGGTGATTTATCAGAATCGCACTTTGTGCCATAGGCGACAGAACCCAATCTTGTTGTCACGGCGATTGGATTACGTTTATCGATGACTTCGATAGGAACTCCTAGGGTGGCATGATCTACTCCTATCAGTACCTCGGTTATCAGTACCTCGCTTAATTGTAGTCTGCTATTTGCGTTGCTCGTTGATGAGTAAATACTTTTTTCTAAAAGACAGTGCAGGTTCTCCCAGATTTCGTACCGTCCGTTCTTCATCGCATACCACTGTTGCTTGTTGCTTGTAGATATTTCAAAACTCACACATCTGCAGTTTTCGGTGGGCGATTTGGCTTTTTCCCAGCGGTTCGCAATACTGCTTCTATTGTATTCCTTTAATGCATTTAACTTGTGGTTACCCGAACACTACGGAAACAGTGCTCCTTGTTGCCATCACTCACATGAATCACTATATCCTGCTTTGGTGGCGAACCTTTCACATTGGTGGTAGGTGGCAACAAACAGAGGACCCTAGCAACCGAGTTCAACCACTCTGAAAAGTCTTTGATTGTTGCAGATGGTTCTATTTTAACAGCATGTTGCGCCCATTCAAAACTGCTTACTCGGTGGCAGCTTCCTTACCATTTGTTCCAATTTGAAGACACCAGTAGCGCTACCGTGTTACATAGTTTTGTTGCACTAATGGCTGATATGTCGTGCAACTTTGTCATCTGATCCCGTACCAGTAATTCTGGACGACCGAACCTGAGTTTTAGCTCTTCCATAGCATTCGGCACATCCATGTTTAAATTAACTTGGTGGAGACTACCTCATGTACCTTTAAGACATTTTTGCAAATACATTAGATTTTCGCGGTCTGTGTACTTAAACATTCTCGTGGTGTCTTCATAAATTGCATTAAATAAAGGCCATGTTTCGGGCGCACCAAAGTACACTGGCAAATCAAAAATATCTTTTCTTTTCCATTGAATTCCGTCGAACTTACGTTCTGAGAACAACTTTGGTTGATCATGCTATTTATGGCGTTATTTATGGTGGGCACCTTAAGTCGCAAGTCATTTATGTCGCGCTTGACTTGTCGACATTCATTGCAAATCTCCTTAACTTCCTTGCGAAGCGAAAGAAGGCTATTTTGACTTATATATAATATATATTATATAATATATATATATATTTGGCTAATATTGGACTTAGGGCCTGACTGGTGACTTGTCAGGCACGATTAGAATCGGACACTGATTCTGTACATCAACAGAGTTTAATTTATTTCACATAAATGAATATAGGCGAAATAAAAGGCATACCTTGCTGATTTGGGCTCGATTTCGTTTCTATTGTAGAATTAAAGAAAACTACACACAATTTGCTTAGTACTCTCTAACACCTTGCAAATAAAGAACTTTAAAAAATTCAAGGAAAAAAGGCAGTGTCTCTGAATTTTGTTTTTATTACGTCTTTCTTGTGTTTTTTTAGTTTACTTATCATTGAATTTCCCCTTTTTCGGCATTTCGACTTCCAGCCACTTGCAAACCCAAGTAAACCAACAGCAATATGGTACGCTGCATAAGTTGAACAGTAAACAATTCTGTTTATGTACAGAATTAGTGTCGGATTCTAGTCGTTTACGAAGAGTCTCTCCGGCCATTTTTTAAAGAGAAAAATGTAAACTCTATATGAATAATATCTCTCTGGGCGAACGACTCGTGTGTTTGCTTAGCGGCAATTTTTGTCCAGCTTGCCACTACGCAAACACTACGCAAACACAGCGTTGCTTAGTTGTAACCGTCCCTAAACTACATTTATATCACGTCTAGTACCAAGTACAAGTATGGCTTTGTAACGCGCTTAACCATCTCGACTGCGGATGGACATTACAAGCTAAAATTTTGGAGCCTGTTAAAACTCTTCTTCCACCCGCACCTGATAGTCTAATAAACACTATTTTTTGTTGTAAATTTAACTGTGGTTGATATGTGGCTGATATGTTTAATGAAGTTAATAGCGACGAGTCTTCTGCAGATATAGATCCGTCGTGTTTGACATATAATGAAGAAATGGATTTAGAAATTGAAATGGACTCTGAAGAAAAACCATAATAATGAAGTACCTATGAAAAAAATTAATAATTTTTTATTAAATTTATTATATTTTTATTTTCTTTAGAAAATTAAAATTTTTAAATTCTAAGTAGAAGTTGATTATGCCAATTGGTGACACCATTAAAAAAAAATCATCTCGTACTCTACCTCAAAGATGGTGTTATGAATGTACTTATAACCGTTAGTCGAAAACGTTAGTCACGAAACGTCGTATATGTGTTATATATGTTATAAATTTAATATTTTTATAACGTCGTTAACAAACAGACCGTGGCTCCATACAAAAACAATTTTAACAATGTCATATGCTATTCACACAATTGAGTGTGATAAGCTAATAACTCTGAGTGTTATTATTTTATATTGGATATATTTGTGTATACTACATCTTACCCTCGTTATCACTAAACACTTGCAAATATAATACTATGTATGGCATTTTCTGTGGCTATTTCAATTAATTTCCTCTTTTCATTGGTTTTCGTGATTTTCAAATTATTTGTTTACATTTGTGTATAGCACAACAGCTGATATGAACAGTTTACGATTTCAAAAAACGAAATTGGTCGTTCACGAAATGTAGCGTGTAACTTTATAACTTTTAACAGTGTGTTAATTAAGTGAGCATACAGAAAGAATTTTCATGAATTTTTGTGTTTTAACCTTCCTAAAATTTTTTGATTTTTAAATTGTATTATAATTCAAACGCAGTTTTGTTAATTTAATATTTTTTTATGTATTTACAAAAAAAATTTATTTGGCATAGTTTTATCCATAATAATAAGAAAAAATCAAGGAGACCTCGAAAAGCCACCTCCACAAATTTCGTGTTTTTAAAGAATGACTAATTGTTACACCATACAAAATAGCCTCTAGTGAGCTACGAGGATCTGACATGGTGACTACACAGCATTTGTTATATATGGCCATGAAAATTTTACTCGTGATGCGTGATTCGTACTCGTGATGCGTTGACTACTGTTTTCAAATATATAGGAAAGAATACAAACCTTACTCGAGTTCAAGTAGAATCATCGAATTTTGTCAATGGATGTCTTGAAACAAATTTAGCATTCCTTCGTTCAATACCGAATTCCACCTATTATTGGTCCCAACGAAACGGGATTTTTTAAAAATGATTCGTCAACTTTTTTTTGACTATGAGTGCAAATGAAATTGGTTGGCCAAAGTTGATTAAGCTTTTATATAAACTACGCAATCACGGATCAGAAATAAGTTTTGAATAACTCGCAAATATGCATTTCAACCAACTAGCAACACTTTTCAATAAAGATTCGGTCCCCTGCACTGGATATTTCAATAAACTGGTACAAGTTATCTTAAGTTATCTTAGCATTGAGTTTCGACACCGCGGTAGCCCGTATTCACATATACTGCTTTGGTTAAATTAGCCTCTAATTCAAGCTTTAACTGAAGATAGATTACCGGTTGTAGCATTGATTGCCCAACTAGTGTCAGTGTCTCCAGTTAATGCATTTGGTTTTGACAAACTGCAGAAACATAAACACAATTTTAGGTATTTTAAAAAGAAAAATTCCAGTCTTTGTCGACGCACCATTCATGCCATGCTTATCAACAACAATTCTTCAACCGATGCCAACCACTGACCAACGTCGACAACCTTATTTAAAAATGTATAAAGAGATTACGAATGCACTAGAAACTAATGATTGTCCTGATATAGATAATTTCTGACGGATCAATAAAATAAACTCTTATGATATATATCTCCGAGCTGGAAGAACAAGACCGCGAGTATTTTTAAAACGAGAAACCACATAAAAATAGTATAACCCATTTAATCCTTTTATTCTTAACGTTGTGGGCTCAAATATGGATTTCCAATTTATTGTCGAGGAGTATTCTTGTGCAACGTATGTAGTTGAATATGTAAATAAAACAAATAGAGGTACAAGTAATCTTCAACGCAAAATAATAGATACGATGGAAGAGCATGCAGAATTTGATTTCATAGAGATAGCGAGGTAACTTAGCGTCGACATGTTAAACTGCGTCGAGCTCACGACCCAAGAAGCTGCTTGGTCCCTTCTTAGACGGGATATGTCAAGAAGCTCGGAAAATTTTTTTATATTCCTACTGTTGCGCCGCAAAGTAGAAGGCAGGGAGGGCGCAAGTGGTCGAGCGGAGTCCCCGCTGTATTGTTTGTTGGGTTAGGTAGCCGAGCTTTAACTACCGTTGTGACTGCACTTCTGTATGACTCTGCATCCCGCGTGTACGTAATCGAAAATGGTCTGTGATTTGTGCACTGAAAATATAAATTAATTACAATTTGTCGTTCCGTGCTAAAATTTAATTGTGCAAGTGGAAGTTATGGAAGGTGAAGACCAGCGTGTGAGCGGGGAAATGACAACGAACCGTAACCAGCATGGTGGAGGAACTGTAAGTTCACTCGTAACGGCATGTTCTACGGGACAAAGCAACGAGTCGCCGTTGGCCATTAGGAACCAGGCAGTTGACCTCATGGCTGATAAACGGGATGTTACCGGTTCATGTCGCCCCTCAGTGATGTCCGCGCAACCAACCACAGCATCGTTTGTTTTGCGAACAGCTATTGCCAACTGCGTTAATGATGTTACGTAACTTTCCAACTACACGCTTTCCAATATATTAAATTGCGGTACAGCGACAGAAATACGTAATGCATCGGCAGTCCCCGATAGGACGACTTGGGGTGCTCCGCCAATAAATCCTGCAGCTAAACAGAATATGAGTTTGCCCTTTTTGTCAAACACAGCTGTTTTTAACAGCACAATGACAACGCAAAGTGTAGCATATGGAGGTGTAAATTTGATTATGATGCCGTTTATAGCTCCGACAGCCGGATTTGCGCCGGTGGACTGGCGAAGTAACACAAACAGAAAGTCTGTTTGCGGGTATATATCAGCGAGAAAGAGGCGCCCCAGTACACGCTGAAAGGTATACGTACAGTAGCTCGACCTACCCCTTCAATCATTTGATGAAAAGACGATAAAAGCCCACAGTCATTTGCAGTGCATTCCAATCCAGGCATACACCAACGCGAGGGCGAGAAATATTATTGGACTGGACAACATCAAAGAGAGCGTGGCACTGGAACTGCATGAAGCGCCCACAGATGATATTATCGCCACGCTATTCAAACTGGGATGGTCAGTATATGGGCGACACAGCATCGAAATTTGTAACACACCTCGGATATTACACATTTGTCAATGCAACGATACAAATTATCGCAAAAACCACTGCGATCATAGGAAGATGAACGCGCAATGTAAATCATGGAGGTGACTACGAGTTACATCTCGACGGCAAAACGTTGGCAGACCGGACTGTTGTGGAGATTTGATGAAGTTGTGTTACCCGATTCCTACCCAATGGCACTAAAGCGTTTGAAATGCCTTGAAAGGAAAATAATAAAGAACTTAAGGCCTTTATGATCCACACAATTCAAAGCTACAAGGAGAAGGGATATATACAGAAACTAGAAGACACTGACTTAGCACATAACTAAACTTTATGGTACCTACCTATCTTCACAGTCAACAACCCAAATAAGAAGAAAACACGTCTCGTTTGGGATGCTGCCGCTAAGGTAGATGGTCTGTCGCTCAATTATGTCCTCTTAAAGGGCCCCGATGTACTTGCTTTGCTGATAGGAGTGCTAATACGGTTCCGGGAACGCCCTGTAGCTGTGGCTGGCGATATACGGGAAATGTTTCATCAAGATCAAGTGTCCCAAAAATTCTTATGGCGCGTCGGCGTTTCAACCCGGAAACCAGAAACATATGTGATGCAAGTCATGACCTTTGGAGCATCCTGTTCACCGGCACTGGCGAACTACATAAAGAGCCGCAACGTGAAGCGATTCAGTAAGCAGTTTCCGGAGGCCGTCAAACGCAATCTTCTGTAACACCTTCGTAGACGATTGGTTACAGTCAGTCAACTCAGAAGATGAAATGATTCAACTGGCGACCAGCGTGAAAAGAATTCATGCTGAAGGCGGATTTGATATGCGGCGATGGACATCAAATTCAGCTAGGGTGATGTCGGCCTTGGAAGATGTAGACAGTTCGCCGACGAAGAATATCGCAGCATCCGGAGAGTCCCAAGAAAAATTCTTAGGCATGTGGTGGTTGCCTGAAAAAATGTGCTGACCTATTTTGCAAAGCCTGATCTGGTTGCAAAGGTGTCGACATCCAGAGCAACAAAACGGCAAGTACTAATTACCGTTATGTCAATTTTTGGCTCGCTTTGGTTTCTTGGCTTCATCATAGATAATTTTGCAGAATATCTGGCGGACCGGCGTAGACTGGGACGAGCCTCTCAGGGAAAGAGGCGAAGCTGATTGGAGGAGCTGGTTGAAGCAAGTACTGAAATTAAATGATCTAAAATTTCCGAGAGCAATGTCATTTGTAAGCTGTGCTGAAAAGTTACAGCTTCATACATTTGTGGACTCTAGCATCAACGCCTACGCTGCTCTAGTTTTTCTGAGCGGAAAACTTAATGGTTAAGTTCCTTGCTCTTTGGTAGCGGCGAAAACTCGCGTCGCCCCACTGAAACCCATATCTATACCGCGAATGGAGTTGATGGCTGCTATCCTTGGGCTTCGTCTGGCGAAGTGTGTGGAGTCTGTTCACTGTTCACATCGATCGACGTCTTTTCTGGACTGACTCGATGGATGTACTTTGTTGGATCCGGAGTGGTGCTCGAAAATTTCAACAATTCGTCTCGTTGCGTATTGTAGAAGTACTTGAAGGATGTGTCAAGTTGGCGCTGGGTGCCCACGGAATTCAATGTTGCAGATGATGGTACGAGATAGACAAAGATGCCGGAAATCAATAATCCATTCGTTGGTTTGTTGGGCCCGAGTTCTTATATCTGGGCGAAATGCAATGGCCAAAAGCAAACTTTGCCCTAAAGGCAAACAATATACATATAGTACACCATGACAAAAATATTGTACACGTTCCAACTCTACAATGTATAATGCCAGATCCCCAACGCTTTAGTAAATTGGAGTATCCCCGATCTGCCCAGAGGTCTGTTTTTGAATTCTTGCGCTCCGTTAAAGGGCCGAGTGGTGAACTAATAAGTGGCTTACTGCAGTTAAAGCGAGACAGCGAAACTGACACAATATTTATACGAGTATGTCAACAAGAAGAGTTTCACGACGAGATCATCGCCATAAATGCCGAAGGAGTGGTCTCCGATTTTAGATGATTTAGGCGTTCTGCGCATCCAAGGCATCGAATTCGACGTGAAGCGCCCCATAATTTTACCAAGACGACACCGCGTAACATATCTGATAGCCGAATCATATCACAGAGGATATCATCATGTGCATAACGAGATCGTCGTCAACGAATTGTGTCAACGTAATTGAGTCAGCGGTCTACGAGCTCTGGTGAGGGAAGTTGCGAAGGCTTGCCAAGCATGTCGTATAAGGCTAGCTCAACAAAAACCACCGGAGATGGGTGATACACCTGAGGAGCGGTTATCGCCACACTTGCTACGTTCACTTATACTGGTGTTGACTACTTGGCCCTATCCAGATAGTCGTTGGTTGACGCAGCGAGAGGAGGTGGGGCGTACTATTCACATGCCTAGCTGGAAATTGCAACTACACTCACCACTGATTCGTTCCTATGCGTGATTAAGTCATTTGTAGCTCGACGCGGCGTACCATTACGAATGTTCTCAGATAACAGAACGAACTTTCGAGGTGCCCAACGATACAATTCATGTTGGGAGGGTTTAGTGCGCTCAACTAAATTAATCCTACCGGAAATATTGCCTACGAATGGTCTGCGTGAAGAAGTGCTACGAGCCGCACTGGCTGACGTTGACAGAATACTTAACTCAAGACCGCTTAGGTACGTGCCCCTGTAATCGGTTGATGCTGAGGCACTGACACCAAACCACTTTCTACTCGGCATTTCCACTGGACTGTGTGACCGTGGTAGTATAGATCAATCTGGAGCCCTACTAGCAAAACATAATCGATTTGCTTCGCACCTGGCCGATCGTTTCTGGAAGAGGTGGATCCGCGAATATTTGCCTACGCTGACTAGACGTACGAAATGGTTTCAGCCGTCGCCCAACCCAATTGCTGTAAACAATATAGTTATCATCGTGAATGACAATAGCGTAACTCATGGCCCAAAGGCATGATAACCGACGTGAATTGCGGAAAAGATGGTCAAGTGAGAAGTGCAGGCGTAATTACAGCCGACGGGATCATCACACGCCCACCCGTTAAATTAGCGAAATTGGACATTGAAAGAGGTAATCCACAATGCAGTGCCGTCAGTGAATTACGGGGTGCGGTATGTTGCGCCGCAAAGTAGAAGTCATGGAGGGGGCAAGTGGACAAGTGTTGTGTTAGTTAGCCGTGCTTTGACTAACGTTGTGACTGCACTCTAACTCTTTCGCACCTGAATGCAATAACAATCCTGCGGGCTGTGATGCACAAAACTCTGACGCGGAATCGGCATGCAGTCATAGCAGTGGTCAAAGCTCTTTTTATGCTTTAACCTATGCCTTAATATACAAAGTCAAAGCTAGCGTAACAGCTGAGGAGAGCATATGTAATAATGGAAAATAATTTTGTATTTTTTTTTATTTTTTTTTTATTTGGCTACAGATAAAAACATCATCAGCCACTAACATAATCAGAATGCAAAATTAAAATAAAGCTAATATTCAATTTAGAATTCAATACCTACAATAACATAGACTATTCAAACAAGGAGAAAAAATGCAGGTTACCAGTATAGAAAATAAGTTATTCATTAATTCATCGATGCCAACAATTTTGTTTTTATAACATAAGAAGAGGTGGGAGGAGAAGTACACGCAAAGTGGGTATTAAAAGATTTGCATAAGACATAGAATGGATAATGTTGCAAATAAGAAGCTCTACAAAAGGGAAGAGTAATAGGAAAACAGTTTCTAGTTGGACGTGCTGGTACACTAAAGTTATTCATTCTAAGTAATAAAGGTGAGTTAATACTACCATAAATGAGGTTATACATAAAAGTTACATCAATGACCGTTCTTCGACTAGACAAGGTAG
>JAWNKX010000347.1:0-12048 GCA_035041755.1 Cacoxenus indagator
ATGCTGTTGTTTGAACTGTTGGATGATGTGATAAGGTATGCGTTGTTGTTTTTTGTGCTAACAGCTGATCAAACCTGTGGTGCGCTCATGCTGTTTTTTGTTGGCTGATTTTGATTTTGCGTGCTGTGCGCAGTCGGGGGACTACGTTCAACAGGCATTCCTGAGTCCAGAACAGCCTTGACTATTGTTTTACTAGTTGTTGTTTTACTTTTCGTTTAGTAAAATTTGGAGTGCGAGAGTAAATGACATATCGACTTAACACTTCGAATTCAGTTGACCGAATGAATGAACTTACTACGGTTAAATTTTTTTTTTTGACTCTTTTTAGTTTTGATTTGTTGAATTTTCTACTTGTTTGATGTTGTTTCTCTGATCAATGGCATTGCTAAAGAGAGGGACCAAACTGGCATTATAGCAGAGATTGTTGACGTGATCGTTGTTGGGATGAAGGATGTAGCAGGTGATATCTGCGTTGTTATTGTTGGTGGAAAAGAGAAGAGTGGCATCGCCTGTGGAGCGAGAGGTTGTGTTTGTTTGTGTTGATGATGCGTTATTGTTTTCACTTTGTGAGTGTGGAACTGTTTGATGTATTGCGGGAGAGAATAAACGCCCTCTCTCGATATTAGGGGGAAGTGAAGCGTTAGAGTCACTAGTGTTGTTGCTGCTGTTCGAATAGTTTGGGGATGTGATAAGTTATGCGTTGTTGTTGTTTGTGGTGACAGCTGTGTTAGCATGGTGTATGCTGTTTTTTAATGGTGGCTAATGATGATTTTGCGCACTGCGTTTAACAGGCATTCCTGAGCCCAAAACAGCCTTGACTCTTTTTATGTTCTTGTTTTGATTATTTTCCTTTTGTTTTACTTTTTGCTTATTAAATTCGTGCGAGAGCAGACGATCAATCGACTTAACACTTCATTTGCTCTGAATCGAATGAATCATTAATGTATGGATATAGTATTGAGATTGATAAATGCTTGAAGAGAAAATATGCTACTCGAAATTCTACGCAGACCTTGGATATATTTGGTATGACAATCGAAAATTGACTTTGACTGGGTTGTTAGGGTGAGTGCGGGAATATAAATTCACCGTTTTGCTTCGACCCTCTTCTATGGCTTTGGGGCGAATTGGCAACTGTGTTTTTGTTCATGTAATTGCCATCGCCTACTTGTATCGGTTTTGCATCGGTATCGGTATACACATAAAAATAAATGGTATTGTCGAAAAATTGAACTTATTTTCAATAATTCATGACTATTTGGCTAATTTTGAACAGGCACGAGCTAAAGTATAAGAGCTGCATTTTGCACAATAACCAGGCAAATTGAAAAACAGCAAGAAACAGCAAATGTGCAAGTTATATGGACGACCGAAACGAGACACAATAGCGTAGGCCATTTGTTTTTTCTTATTTGCCGAACAAGACAACAAATGTCCATAAGATATATACTGAAAATCGAAGAGCTGCACACAACCCGCACACAACAGCAAAAATGCGTTCGACACTCTAGCTTCTAGTTCAGTTCGTCGCGCCAATTTACAGTGTGCACTCATATATTCACAAATGTGGTGTTGGCTCATCATGACACTTGAAGCTCTATACCTGTGAACGTCCACAGCATTCGACCTTGATAAGTATTTTATTTGCTGGCAAAACCGAAAATTGATTGGCTGGACTCGACAAGAATTCGAATTTAAAAATCAAAAGCGAGCCATTGTTCGAGTTAAGTTAGTTAGTTAATATCACAGAGCCGAGATCCAGAAAATTTTAATGAACTATTAGAGCATCGGAGAACTCTACCAGTGCCTTATTATAACTTTTCTCGACACACTGCAGCTCATGAGCAGTTTAAAACCATTTTTTAGACAACAATTTTGGAATTGCATGTAGTGTATGCGATAGGTTGTGGTACTACCAAAATCTTAAACGAATTCTGTCCAACTGCTGCATTATGTTTATTAATGAGTCTACTAACATCGATAAAAATAATGCAACAGTTTGCACCACTTGTCACTTCTCTTTAAAGAGGAGTCAAATTCCAACCTACTCGACCACCAATGGATTTAAGTATCCTAAGCTGGATTTGGTCACTGAACGTTTAATATCCCCCCTACTACCATTGATACAAATCAGAAGGCTTCGTCATGGCTAGGGTCAACATGGGATTTTAGGGCAAATTATAAACGTTCCGGTCTCCGTAAATAATATGGCTACTTGTCTTTCAAGAGTAGTTGACGATGATTATTGCAATTATGACCATATAAAGCGCAAAAAGATACACAAGTCAAGTTACATGATGGGCGTTGTTAATAAACGAGTTATTAGACAGTGGCTTGAATTCCTCATAAAAACCCCTCAAAATAGATTCTACGCTATAAGAATTGACAATACTCTGCTTATGGAAAATGCAGCACCATCTGTGCCCATCAAAACTTTTAGTGAAGAAATAGATATAGAAGACAGTCTTCACGCTCAACAACAAACGATGTTATGGAACGCAGACAATTTTTTAAGAATAGCTCCAGCAGAGCACGAAGTTCCAATAAGTTTACTTTTTGATGAGCAGTGCGAGGAATTGGCTTTTCCTTCAATTTATCTCGGCGAGTTTCGTGTTTTTAAAGAAGGACTAATTGTTACACCATACATAGCCACACAAACATATCCACTAGTGAGCTACGCAGAGCTGCTAGACGTGGTGTGACTCCACAGCAGTTATTATATATGGCTATGAAAATTCTACGAATTCGTACTCGTGATGCGTTGACTGCTGCTTTCAAATATATTGGAAAGAATACAAACTTTACTCGAGCCCAAGTAGAATCATCGGATTTTTTCAATGAATATCTTGAAACAAATTTAGCATTACTGCGGTCAATACCAAATTCCACTTATTATTGGGGGCAACCAAACATTTTTTTTGACTATGAGCGCAAATGGAATTGGTTGGCCAAAGTCGATAAAGCGTTTATATAAATGACGCAATCATGGAGGAGAAAGAAGTTCTGAAGGGCTCGCAAATATAAATTTCAACCACAAAACAATGAAGATTCGGTCACCTACGCTATTCATTTCAATAAACTGGTACAAGTTATTTTGGGCATACTTCAGTCCACAAAAAATAGCCCTTTTGGTAAGCATTTCGTCAAGCATTACTTTTAACGAATTGAGTTTCAACACCGCGGTAGCCCGCATGCACATAATCAAGCGTTAACTGAAGATAGATTAGCGGCTGAAGCATTGATTGACCAACTAGTGTTGGTGTCTCCAGTTAATGCCTCTTTTACGTGTTTTAAAAAGAAAAATTCCAGTCTTTGTAATTTCGAGGCAACATTCGTGATATGCAATTCTTCAACTGATGTCAATAACTGACCAACGTCGACCGCCTTATTTAAAAATTTATAAACGGATTAGGAATGCACTAGAAACTAATGATTATACTGATATACACCATTCCTTACGGGTCAATAAAACAAACTCGTATGATATATATATCGATATACTTCGCGTTGGCATAACAAGGCCAAGTGAATCCACAGGAAAATGGTATAACGCATTTAATCCTTTTATTCTTAACGTTCTGGGCTCAAATATGGATTTCCAATTTATTGTCAAGGAGTGTTCTTGTGCAGCGTATGTAGTTGAATATGTAAATAAAACAAATAGAGGTATAAGAAATCTTAAGCGCAACATAATAGATACGATGGAAGAGCATCTAGGATTTTCTTTCATAGAGATAGCGTGGAAGCTTAGCGTCGACATGTTAAACTGCCTCGAGCTCACGAGCCAAGAGGCTGCTTGGTTCCTTCATAGACAAGATATGTCAAGAAGATCGGTAAAAATAGACCACAAGTGGTCTATATATTTTAACATGATTCATGTTATCTGGTATCTCACAAAAAATGAAACTGATGAACCTCTATAAGTTTTTCTTACTGGACCGGCAGGATGTGGAAAAACTTCCATGATTAACGCCCTCCGAGAAATTTACAAAAGTTTTTGTAATACTGATGGATATTGCAATGCATATCTCACCCGCGCATCAACAGGAAAGGCGGCAGTTGCTATAGAAGGAACTACAGTCCATACAGTATTTAAAATCACATTTGGACAAACAAAGCCTTTTTATTTTGAAGTTACCCAACAATACCGTAGTCTTTTCAAATACATTGAATGTGTTCTAATAGATGAAGTAAGTATAATTTCTGCAGAATTGAATGAAAAAATTTACTGTCGATTGAATCAAATTTCGGATATTAACTCGTCCTATGGCTGCAGACATTTTTCTTATAGGGGATCTACGACAATTACCCGCTGTACGCGAGGCTCGTATTCACAAACAAACAAAAATGCATGGCAGGTCCAACTCTTTCGCGAAGTTTGAGATTTTACGAATTAAAAAAAAAAATTAATGAGCCAAACAAATATTGACTTCTCCCAGTTGCTAACAAATATTGGAAATGGTCAAATATTGGATGACAATGAGCTCAATTTAATTGAATCACGTGCTTATACCAAAAGAGAAACAGACGAGCAATGTCCTAAGGCATTCGATTGTTTTTTAAAAATCATGACGTCGACCAGTATAACAAGCGGACCCTAAGCTCGACCCAAAGTGTTATCTGTTGCTAAAGACATTTTCGCTAGCAAAATTACAGATGAATAACAAGCTCATTTTAGGCAACAACTACATAAAAAAGTTGTCTTAGATACTGGTGGATTTCCCTATGAAATTATGCTCATAACGACGCCCATATAAGGTAACGATGAACATAGACGTATCCGACGGCTTATAAAATAGAGACTTAGGCTGTTTGGACTTTATTGAATATGAGCGAAACATTCAAACCGATGAAAATAGGACTGATATTACTTCGGACAATGGTCCATATCGCCTCTGGTTGCAATTTCCTGTCAATTTCAGAACTGGATTAAAATTAATAGACCTATCTGAGAGATACTTACTGCGACATGAAATGGTAAGGGATTTGGTTCCTATTGCTCGAATAAATGCTACAATTTATTTAAATACAAATCGTACTATCAGCGCTAAGTGAAATCACTTTCCGTTAATTCCCGCCTGTGGCATGACTATACATCAGAAGGATGTACCAATGAGGTTGTTTATGAGTATGAAGAATCGCATGAGCTACAAAACTTGAAGGACTTTTCATTGTTATAAAAAAAAAATTATTAACGATTTTATCCTGGACGAAGACTTGTACCCAGTTTATTACTGCTCCAAAGTGAATTTTCAAGGCTTGCGAATAATGCTAATAATAATAAAAATTTGAGATGTGATTCGTACCACACAGTCCACGTCATTCTTCATATTCAACTGCCAAAGTTTAAGGGCTCATAAGAATGATCAGACAGATGCAGTGACACAAGAATGTACCTTTTTTATGCTCTGTGAGACTTGGATGTCTAACAACGAATGTGTCTCCATTCGCTGTTTCGCTAAGTTTAAAAGAGAAGGGTTTCGTGCTGGTGGCGTAGCGATATATAAAAAACAGAACACAGAACATGTGGTAGTTAACTCACATGAGCTAGTTCCATATTGCCAAATTTTAAACTGACCATCGATAGCCCGATCAATCGGAGGTGTTTGTGCCACCGAATGTTTATTGCGTAATGGACAGAAACTGCTACTGGTGTTCGTGTACATTTCACCAAACCAAGGCGTAAAAGAAATTATTGTAGTAATAAGTATATCTGATGTTAGTGCAATGTTAAGTTAAGTTAAGGCTATGTTATGTTATGTTACAGCAATGTTAGGTTAACCTATAAGAAAACAAATAAAAGAGTGGAATTCTGAATACGGTGGTCAAACCGAACAGACGTGTTTCATTACTACAAAATCAGAAGTGGGATAAACGACCAAACGCCAACAGTATCGAAAATTTTTTTTTTACCTCGCGTGTGTGTAGAAAAGTGAAGACAACGTCGATGTCAGAACAAAACGCAATGTAAAGAAACTGCGACGTAGTGAAAAGCAAAGTAATGACAACGAAATTAATACAGGAATAAAACAACGACAAAGTGAAGACAACGTCGACGTCAGAACAAAACGCAATGTAGAGAAACTACGACGTGGTGAAAAGCAAAGTAACGGTAGCGAAATTGGTGCAGGAATGCAGCAGTGACAAAGTGAAGACAACGTAGACGTCAGAACAAAACCCAATGTAGCGAAACTGCGACGTAGTAACAAGCAAAGTGACGACAACCAAGGCAAAATAAACAAAAGTGTAGAAACAAAGAAACAAAGCGATGACGATGACGATAGTGTAGCGTACTGTGAAATTAAACAACGAAATTTGTCTGAGAGGAATGAAAAGGAAAAGAAAAAAGGACAGTACATGTAATTAGAACTCCTAACACGAGAGTTAGAGTTATTAAAAAATGAAAATAAAATACTACAACTAAAATGTGAATTGTCATATGCCACAAATCGCGAACAATTCGAAACAAAAACATTGGTTAGCGTTCCCTTCGACACCTTCAAAGAATTGCTGCCTGATTATAATGGCAACACAAGTATTGCTGTGTGGATGACGCAACTAAAAAATTTAAAACGTAATTACAAAATTGACGACAGTGTTGTACGGGCGCTCATCTGTAATAAATTTAAAGGAAAAGCGCAACAGTGGATCTTCTCCAAAGACATTTTTTTGTACACCGACATTGACAGATTGCTAAATGATATTGAAAATATGTTCTCTAAAAAAGAAAACAAGCTATCACTTCGCCGCAAATTGGAAACTCGTCGTTGGCAAAAAGGAGAACAATTTGCTGACTATTTCAATGAAAAGGTAATTTTGGCAAATAATCTAGACATGGACGAGGATGAACTCGTCGCATATATTATAGATTGTATCGAAGACAGTGTTGAGGAACCAAGCAAGGCTACAATGTTTTACCAGCCTAAACGGTTTTTTTTTAAAAATTTTTTTTTTTACATCGACTTAGTAGGTACGCAATGACCACAAACTGATCACACATGGGGCACGCCCAAGTGGCATCAAAATCATAGACTGGGCTCAGCTGGTCTTAATTGCTAATATCTTTGGTGATCATGCGATACCAAAGCTAATGTCATACGTACTAAATATTTGGCTACAGACAAAAACATCATCAGCCATTAACATAATCAGCATGCAAGATTAAACTTAAAGCTTTACTGAAGTCGGTGTAGATAACATCAGTTTGGCTACCTACCGAAAAGTTGTGATTGACAATAGAGGTAAATTCCAACAGATTGGTTACCGTTGAACGGTTCTTTACAAAACCATGCTGAGACATACTCAACAATGGGCGAATATAAAACTGTAGTTTATCAGTGATAATCTGCTCAAACAACTTAGGAATTGCACACCGCTTGGCAATACCTCTGTAGTTCGATATATCTCACTTACTACCCTTTTTGAATAAGGGAAATATATAGGATTCTTTCCAACCACTTGGCATAGACGAAGTAATAAGGGATAAATTAAATAAGGTATAAAGGGGAATATATAAGTTGTCAGCACAGCTTTTTAAGATACAACTAGGAATATTATCCGGACCAGGAGAAAAAGAAGGTTTAACCAATTTTAGATATCGTAAAATAATACTGCCGTCAATAAACGGCATATTGAAGTGATTAAATTCATCAATTTTGTAAGGGTAAGCAGAACTATTTCCACAGGCACTATTAGAGTAGATGCCCTGGAAAAATTTAGCAAAAAGGTTCGCAATCTTGCAACTCCATCAAACTCCAAACTAGTTGGAAATAACTTTGATTTGTTTTTGATTTTGATGAATTTAAAAAATTTTTTGGGATCCTGATTAATATTTACTTTTACTTTGCACAAATATCTACTATAGCAAGATTGATTAAAAATGTTGAATTTACCACGAGCCGCGGCATAACTCGCATAATCAGTTGTGGAAGAAGAGCGTTTAAATTTTTTAAATAACCGATTTCTAATATTTTTTAGACGGACCAAATTTATACAAAACCAAGGCGGACGCTTAGAATCATCGGTAACGTGTACTTTAGGCACACATTTATTGATATAATCCAGCATAGTCGTGTTGAAAAACCGCACGGCAGTATCAATATCAGAAGAAGAACTTAATATTGACCAATCCGTGGAAACAAGCAATGAGTTGAGGCGATTGAAATTAGTATGTTTAAAATTAAAAGCTTGTCTTGGCTTAGCACAAGTTGAGTCAGATGCAGACAGAGGTTGGTTAAGAGTTAGTGTCACCTAAAGAGTGGGGTGATAGGTATCTTCTGGAAATGACAATGGAGAGGATCTCGACAGTGAGGTATTTTCATGGCAGTTAGTAAACACTAGGCCTAGCATACGATGTTTGATGTTGGAAATGTGGTTTATTTGCTGGAGAGAGAGATCCAGCAATAAATCAACGAACTCGCTGCCAACAGAAGGAAGAACGATATTGGAGTCACTAAAAGGAATCCAATTAATATAGGGAAAATTAAAATCACCCAAAACAAGCAAAATATCAGCGTCATTAATGAGCTTTAATACATTCTGGATAGCCTTCGCTTGATCCAAGTAGACTGAGTCAGAAGATGAAGGAGGAATATATGAACAAATAATAAAAATGTTATGATTAGAGAATGAAATTTTGACGCAGATAAATTCAATGTTTTCAGTATCGTCAAGAGAGACCAGTTCTGACGAAAAAGATGAAAGAACAGAGATTAAGACTCCACCACCTACGCGGCCATAACGGTCTTTACGAAACGTATAGTAAGAGTTATTGAAAATTTCAGAGTTGAGAACATCAGGGCGAAGCCAAGTCTCAACGAAAACGATAATGTCAGAACTGAAAAAAAAACTTCTAAGATAAAACGAAGAAAGTTTAGAATTTAGCCCTCTAACATTTTGAAAATGTAGACTTAGTTTTTTGGAGATTTTGAAGAAGCAGAAGATGAAGCTGAAGTAGTGACTGGTAAGGTAACCTGCAAAGCCCTAGATTTTTTTCTCGGAATGAACTCGTGGGCCACCATAGGAGCAGGCCAGAATGTCACAATGACACAAATGACAGAAAATACTTCCATGGAAACTGAAAGTTTGAAAGAAGAGCCTTCTCTAGGGCTAGCAAAATTAAATTTGTGAATATTAATATATGAAAGGTTGCAAGATTTTGATGAAATATAACGTGCAACGTCCTTACAGGTTGTCTCCTTATCCAACCTGAAAACAAAAACATGTTTACGAGGATCCAGCACTTTCAAAATACATGGCACTGGAGTAGAGGCAGTATTGGACTGCGAAGAACTCTTATGGGGAGACAAGGTACGGGAGGAGTTAGAGACTTTAGTAGAAGATGAAGCAGAAGTTACAGTAGTAGGACAGGGAGTAGAGCAAGGTGAACAATTAGTGGTGGGAAAGTTGAAAGCGACAGATGAAGTGGTAGTAGAGGGGATATGGGTAGAAAGAGCTACTGGAATTGGAGCGGGATGGGATGATTGGTTAGATATTGAAGAAAGTACAGTAGAATAAGTGGGTAAAGGATGGGAAGAAGGGGAACAAGTTGGAGAAGTTGAAGCTGAAGTCATAGTAGTAAGACATGGAATAGAGGAAGTCGAACAAGTAGTGGAGGGAAGGTTAAAGGCGATAGATGAAGAAGTAGTAGATGGGATAGTGGTTGACGGTGCTACCGGAATTTGAGCGGGATGGGGGTGGATATGGAAGAAAGTACAGAAGAGTGACTGGGTAAAGGTTGGGAAGAAGAAGAACAAGTTGGAGAAGTTGAAGCTGAAATCACAGAAGTAGGACAAGGAATCGAGGAAGACGAACAAGTAGTGGATGGAAAGTTCAAAGCGACAGATGAAGAAATAGTAGAGGGCATAATGGTTGAAGGAGCTAAAGGAATTGGAGTAGGATGGGGCGATAATGGCGGCAGTTGTACTGCATTAGCCGCATTAGTCAAGTCGAAAGAGTACTCCAAAAACATTTTTGACCCAGCATCAAACTCTGAGGCTAGCTCAGTGAATAGTTTCTTAAGTTTTTGGTATTTAAGTCGCATACGGTGGTACATCAATGAGAAGTCCCCCTGGCGATTGAAGCAGGTGGGGCACGACCACCTGATGCCACCACATGTAGGTTTAGCCGTACCGTAAAGTCGGTCATAGTCGCGACCAGTCAACCCAGCGCACTTAAGGTGGGCGATGTTATCGCACATCCAACAAGAGACACCTCTAACCTTATCACTATTAAAGTTGTCCTTGTTGGAGCAAGCCCGATTACAGCAACTCATTTTGCGCGAAGTATAGAAACGAGATATTAAATAAAATAAAAGTAAAAATAAGATAAATAAGATAAGAAAAAAAAAATTTGTTTAAATAAAATAAAAATAAGTGACAATTTAATTGAAGTAAATTTAAAAAAAAATAAATAAATAAATAAATAAATGAAAAAAAATTATAATAATAATAATAATAATAATAAAATAAAAGAGAAAAAAAAAATAATAAAAAATTAAAAAAAATAAAAATAAAAAAAAATAAAAAAAATAAAAATAAAATTTTTTTTTTTGGGTATAAATTTATAAAAGCTTAAAAATTTATGAATATATCAAATAAACAATAAGTAAGCAAAAATAAAATAAATAAATAAAATAATAACAATAAAATAAACTTGAGAGTGAAAAATTTTTTTTAAATTTATTTTTAAAATTTATTTGTTATTATCAACACACTGTGCAAAAAAGCACAACGACATAAGCCCGAATTTTGAGGCTCTCAGCTAGACAGAGATAGAATTGCAAAGAGAAAAGTGAGGTGAATAATAATATTTTCCCAGAGAAAAAAGAGGAAATACAGTTATTTAAAAATAATAACTACTGTATAGAGAGCAAGAAGGAAACAGAAAAAGAATAAAATAGCAAAAACTATTTTAAAGGGAGAGCAAAGCAGGAAACAAAAAAGAGTATTGAACTCAATACACAGGAAAGGCAAATTTAAGCGTTGTACTTGCCAAAAATAATTAAACATTGATAAGTGCAAAATTTATACGGGTGAAATGAGCCATACACCACAAATAAGTTGTACTGTACTAAATTCACTTAACACCGGAAAGAAAATAAATATTAGTAATGATAAACGACAATGGACAAATTAGTTCCAATGCCAATCCAGATGCAGAGCAGTATCTCCAACACACACACCTATACACACGCAGCACAACTCACACGCAACGCGTTTCGCTCTTGCTGCCGTAGCATTTAATGTCTTCAGTTTGTAATTGTCTGTCTTCTGCGTGGTTGATCGGCTCAATCATACGTAGTGTGGTTGGAGATACTGCTCTGCATTTCGAAATTAGCATTTGTAACAATTTGTCTATTGTCGTTTATCGTTACTAATATTTATTTTCTTTCCGGTGTTAAGTGCATTTATAAGTGAACTTATTTGTGGTGTATGGCTCATTTCACCCGTATAAATTTTGTACTTATCAATGTTTAATTATTTTTGGCAAGTACAACGCTTAAATTTGCCTTTCCTGTGTATTGAGTTCAATCTCTTTTTTTTTCCTGCTTTGCTCTCCCTTTAAAATAGTTTTTGCTATTTTAGTCTTTTTCTGTTTCCTTCTTGCTCTCTATACAGTAGTTATTATTTTTAAATAACTGTATTTCCTCTTTTTTCTCTGGGAAAATATTATTATTCACCTCACTTTTCTCTTTGCAATTCTATCTCTGTCTAGCTGAGAGCCTCAAAATTCGGGCTTATGTCGTTGTGCTTTTTTCGCACAGTGTGTTGATAATAACAAATAAATTTTAAAAATAAATTTAAAAAAAATTTTTCACTCTCAAGTTTATTTTATTGTTATTATTTTATTTATTTATTTTATTTTTGCTTACTTATTGTTTATTTGATATATTCATAAATTTTTAAGCTTTTATAAATTTATACCCAAAAAAAAATTTTTTATTTTTATTTTTTTTATTTTTTTTAATTTTTTTATTTTTATTTTTTATTATTTTTTTTTCTCTTTTATTTTATTATTATTATTATTATTATAATTTTTTTTCATTTA
>JAWNKX010000348.1:0-15274 GCA_035041755.1 Cacoxenus indagator
GAAACTATTACCCCCCACCCCACAATCAACGCACAACTCTTCCGCCAAATGTAATCAAACCTTAAGAACCACACCTTCATCTATAACGGTGGATCATTCCAAAATAATATTGCAACCTACGTTATCACAACCGAAACAACCCTACTCCAATATGTCATCCCATCACTCTACTCCTAGATCTTCTCCGCAGAAGCAATAGAAACAATCGAAGCAATAAAACTTATTATAAAAAGAGAAAACCAAAACTTCGTTATTTGCACCGACTCACTCTCGGCAATAGACGCAATTTCTAACACCATCAATCAAAATACGCAGCCCTACACCATAAGATCCCACCTCATAAGCGCCACCAAATGAATTAAAATTCTATGGGTCCCAGGCCACTTTAATATAAAAGGCAACGAGCTGGCAGACAAAACAGCTAAAGCCACAATAAACATACCCCTTATCCTAACCCAGAACACCAACCCAACAGACATTAACAAATATCTAAGAATTAATTTATCAGATAACTTCAAAAACAACATTACCAAATGCAATGAATGGTACAAAGCCATTTACACAAACCTCCTACATACAGATGACTACTTAAAAAGACTAACACAAATAAATAAATAACAAAATCCTTAGACTCAGATTAGGACACACCAAACTCACTCACCTACACTACAACGGCCCCAATAAAACATCTCATTACCCTAACTGCTATTCAACCACAAACACCGACTTAGACCACATACTAACTTCATGCCCCGCAACCACAAAATCCAAAAATAAAACTTTCCAAAATAAAAACCACAAAACCGCGCTCACAAATCCCACAAAAGAAAACATTATCAAAATCATAACAAACCTAAGAGAAATAAACATATATCACAAAATTTAAGCCAAACGACATGTACATATGTAAATTCTAATATTGTACCATAGTATATAAGCTAGCCTTAGCTGTAACACACACACAATTTATATAATAATAATAATATACTGTAATAATCATACACCACCACCGGGCCGAAGGCTGCAGCAGCCAGTGCCCCGCCAACATGGTTAGACAAAGCTTTTTAAGTTTTATTAACTTTATTAAATAAAATAAATAAATAACAAAACAACTTAAATAATAAGTGGGGATATAGTATAGGGTATTAAAAGGACCTATTACGGAGGTCGGCAGGGTGCGATCTTCTCAGCCGTCTCGCCACCCTAACTCCTCCCATTCTGCGTCGTTTTAGAAGGCGCATTGCTAGTTTATTTGGATGATTTTTCAACCTCTCTATATATTTTTTGGCCTGACGATTTATCACATCGCCAATTTTCGTTATTTTTAAGTGGTTTTTAAGGTCCACCGTTCGCATGAACCAAGGGACACCAGTAAGCATACGCAATGTCTTGGCCTGCAGTACTCTCACCTTCGTGATGTTTGACCTCTCTGCTATGCCATACACCTGCAAAAGATATCGCCAAGCAGGAGCAGTTATTGTTTTGTAAATGTTCACCTTATTTCCCAAGGACAATTTATACCTGCTATTTAAAAGCCAATGCAATTCACCAATCCTCTGTCTTAAGGATTTCGTCCTACTTGAAATATGCATCTCGAACGTTAGCCGCCTATACAAATACACACCCAGGTATTTGTAACCTGAATGGTGTACCACCTGGTTTCCAATGAAAACTCTCGAACAGAAATACGGCCGTAAGGCGTACGTCACATTGGCACATTTGTTTTTCTTAATGCAAATGTTCCAACGTCGTGTCCAATTTCAAAAATATGCAGGTATTGCTGCAGGAGTCCGTGGCTTCATAAATACACTTGTTTCTTACTAGGATGGCCGTATCGTCCGCAAACGTGGCAATGATCAGATCCAAAGTATCCTTCAGTGGTATTGGAGTATCCTTCAGTGGTATTGCCCAGTGGGCAAGTCGTGCGTGAACAGGGTATAGAGTGTAGGCCCCAAAAACGCTACCCTGGGGGACACCTGCGCAAATAGCCTTGATTCTAGACTCCACACCATCCAGTACCACTGAGAAGGTCCTGTTCTCAAGGTAGCTGCGCACGATTACCCATAGTTGAGGCGGAAAGAGATTCTTGAGCTTACTGAGCAGTCCGTCGTGCCAAACTCGGTCGAAAGCCTGCTTTATGTCATGATACGCTGCCACCACGTACTCCTTAGCCACAAATGCTTCGAGAATAAAGTTAACCACCCAATTCAGCTGCTCTGGGGTTTAGTGGGATTTACGAAACCTAAATTTAAATGAAGGAACTATTTGATTTAACTTTTTTAAGTCCAGGATCCGTGTCAGCAAACAGCGTTCAAACAATTTTGTTACAGTGGGTAGCAGGCTAATTGGCCTGTAGGAATCTAAGGTGTAAGGGCTCTTGCCGGCCTTATGAATCATGCAAATTCTCGCCATCTTCCATTGTTTCGGCATATATCCCAATCTCAGCACTGAGTTAAAAATGAGGAGATAGGAGACAGAAATAGCACAGTTTTAGCGGCTTTGCCTTAAGTGTAAAGTTGTCCAGTCTATCTTCACCTGGAGCCTTTTTAGTGTTCAACCCTTTAATATGTGGTGAGACTTCCTCGGCTGTAATGGGAGCAACCGGGACATAATTGGCCAGCGCTTTCAAGTCTCATATGGATCTGGTGAACGCTGAGTTCTGATCTGGTATCAAATGGCTGAAATCGAGCTCTAAATTCCTCGGCAAAAGCCTTGACTCACTCGCATAAAGATCTAGCCCAGGATCCGTCAGCCTTCTTGATTGGAATTTTGGGGTTACCTGTTGCTTATACCTTCTCGCCAGCTTCCACAATGATTGCTTTGTGGGGTCGTCGGGGGAGACATTTGATAAAAACCTGTCATTTTATTCCTGCTTATGGAGCCTTAGCAGCTTTTTGACTCTATTCGAGACTACGAAAAACCCTGTCAACAATAGGGTAACAGGGGCGACAAAACTGTCTCCTAAGTCTCCTCTTAATAAGCAGCAGTGCTTCAATAGCTGGGGGAAGTCCAGAACGCACACTTGAGCCATGTGGTGGATTTAAGGGGGCGGCAATGTGATCAGCTGAATGCACCTTATTTCGAAAGATCGAGTGCGCGTGTTCAATTTCTTCGGGCATCAGGATTTCCAAGTTTAAATTTAGAGATGCATCGAGATCTCGGAGAAATGTAGCTAAGTCAGTTCCAGGTGGCAGCAGTCGTCCTTTTATTGTTTTTATCTTCGGAGCGAAATCAAAATCAACGACAAGGGCAAGATGATCAGAGGAGAGTTAATACTCCGTCCTGATAGACAACTCGTCCGAACGCAGCCGATTATAAATGAAAAAATCAATAACGCTGGGTGTGTATTTTTGGGCGTACGGGAAACGGGTTGGTCAAGCGCTGCCACCACGTACTCCTTAGCCACAAATGCTTCGAGAATAAAGTTAACCACCCTATTCAGCTGCTCTGGAGTTCCGTGAGATTTATGAAAGCCAAATTGAAAGGAAGGAACTATGTGCTCTACCTTTTTTTAAGTCCAGCATCCGTGTCAGCAAACAGCGTTCAAACAATTTTGCTACAGTGGGTAGCAGGCTAATTGGCCTGTAGGAATCTAAGGTGTTAGGGCTCTTACCGGCCTTATGAATCATGCAAATTCTCGCCTTCTTCAACTGTTTCGGCACATATCCCAATCTCAGCACTGAGTTAAAAATAGCACAGCTCTTAGCGGCATTGCCTTAAGTGTAAAAATCAACCCCAAGGGAAAGATGATCAGAGGAGAGTTAATACTCCGTCCTGATAGACAACTCGTCCGAACGCAGCCCATTATGAATGAAAAAATCAATAACGCTGGGTGTGTGTCTTTAGGCTTTCGGGAAACGGGTCGCTTGACCAGTTGCCAGGATTTGAGTTGTTGAGTTTTGCACAACTTCCTGTATGCAGGTGCCCCTTGTATCCGTTCTAATGTTACCCCAGAATCTGCTTTTGGCGTTAAAGTCTCCACCTATGGGTAACATTCTTCCTAGATTGCTTAAAATGCCTTCGAAGTCTACATTTGACCAATTAAGATGCGGAGGCAGATATAATACAGAGAATATTAACTCGCCCATTCTGGGTGAAATCTGGATGGTGGCCATCTGTAATTTCGCTGTTCTCACTGGCTCTTCTGAAGAATAATATATTTCTAGCTTAATAAGCACAGCCGCTCCTCCTCTATGCCTATTGCTGGGATGGTCAGCCTTGTGACTATTGTAGCCAGGTATAAAGATCTGGACTCCAATTTGCAGCCATGTCTCAGTGATGAGCAACACATCAATGTTATGGGCGGCAAGGATATGCTTAAGCTCGTCAACATGCCCAGAAATTCCATGAGCATTCCAGAATCCAAGGCTGAGTGGACGGGCCATAATTGTTTACGGAACTGATTGCTCTCCTTCAGTTCATTAAACAATAATGTAATTGTGTCAACTTTAGCTGTGAAGGCTGATATTACAGCCTCTAACTTGCTAATGCGGTCAGGGGTCTGTGGAGATTGCTGTAGATGAACAGCTCTGTTGTTAACATTGCAAGTTCTCTTCGGAGGATTAGTTATATGCAAACCAGCACGTCGTGTGTCTGCATATGAGGTGTCTCCCTTGACCATTACCGCCGGGACGTAACTCACTCTTCTCAAAGAATCTACCCTGTTGCTGCCACGCACCGAAATTGATATATTGGGTTTTAGGCTGTTTAATTTCTTTTTGAAAACTCGGCAATTCTTACTCCAAGCCGCATGTTTATGCAGCAAAAGTCCTCTACAGCCAAACATTGGGTTGTTATATGGTTTTACCCACATTTTCCACAAATCAACTGTCGCAGACAGTAATTTTTGGTGTGCCCAAATCCATCTATAGCACTGAATGACAGTCAGGTTCTTTTTTGGAATTTCCACCAGGACACTTGCCTGTGTATATGCTGAATTTTCAGAGCCTTCATGTAGCCATGAGGTGTCATTAGGAACCCGTCGCAACTCGGAGTCAAATAGATTTGAGTCATCTCTGTTGGAATTGCTAACACCCGAAACGTCGCTAAGATTCCGAATTTTTACAATTTTTAATGCATTTGCCGCAGCGCGGCCAACCGAAGGATGGCGTTTAATTTTACCCGTTCTTATTTTTAATTTTATTTTTAACTGAGGTTTTAGCAAAAGGAATAAGATACAACGAAGAAAACATTATTTATATATACAAATAACTACTGAAATAATTTTACACATCCATTGCTACTGTTTTCGACGGGTTTACGCGGTGTACGCCATGATCATAAGAGAGTGGGTGTCTGTTCTACGAGAGAAAATGATGCACAACTAGGCCCTGTTGTTGGGTGCGCGAAGGCAAATTTATTTCCTTCTCTTTCCTTATCTTCGCGGAAGCCCAACTGATTTGCCCAGCGGCGAACTAGTTTTATACATGGAATATTAAACTTACTTTTAAATTAAACGCTAAGTACCTTAAGTTTAAACTTACCACTTACCTAGCTGAAAAATAATACTTTTTATTTATGTACATACTACATATATTTTAAATCAATTTTAGTTAATTAATTAGATATTTCTTTAAAAAAAAATCAAGCAACACAAACACCCTCTTTTTTTCAATCATAATTAGAAGCATATTGACAGCATTTTAGTATATCGATCGTGAAGAAATTATTGTTATAATTTTATATTAATTATTATTAATTAGTTATTTAATTATTAATTAATCAATTAATTACTAATACCAATTATTATAATTAACTATCACGGCAGTGGCTAATCTGGTACAATGACAGAGATTTTCATTTCATTTCGATTATGTTTAATTTCTCAATACATTTCGGTAAATTTTTTAATAGCTCTCGCGGTTGAGGCAGTTTATTTTTACCGTCGGCGCAACACATTCCTTTCGTTTCTCCATTAAATTTTAGAGAATTGCAATGTGGACACACCTTATTCATAGTGCTAATGGAAACATACCGGCTCAAACTGTAATCATCATCTGAGCTCTATCGGAATACCAGACGATTTTAATCACGTCATTGCTGACTACGGAATGGTTTTGTACTCTGATCTGCTGATTTTCTGAATCTGTACTTTGCCTTCGCCGTACTCGCAATGATGCATTTTGAAGTCTTTCCACAAGCCGCTCTGCTCATTCGGCACGCAATTCACCCATTCTTCGTCTGATTCGCTCGTTCGCTTCAGCCCTTTCTTCCTCCGATTGATTGACAATTGATTTTCGCATTCCGACCGCTCTACAAGTACGATGACTTATTTTGGACCTCCTTCGAGGCATTATTTTAATAAACATACTAACATAAATATTCTATGCAATGTATGAAAATACTTTTGAAAAAGAACATTACATGGAGTTCACGCGGAAGTAAAAAAAAGTAGTATATCACACACATTCTTTGTGCGTAAATGAACGATAATACGATGACGCGATATAAAAAAAAAAAAAATTTTATTAAATTCACCCCAATAGGTGGAGAATTTTCAGAGATCGTAGTGCACAAACATTTAGCATTTACATTTATATTAATATAGATACATAGATTATTATTAACTAATTATTATAATTAATTATTTGTAGCATTACTTGTTAATTTTAAAAGTAAACAAATTATAAGCCCTGTTTTAAAATATTGATAACAATCACATCAAAGCGCGGGTCCACAAGAAAAAAAAAAAAATATAGAAACCGCGACGCGTTGAGTATTCAGCATTATAATGTTACTACATAGCGATCTAGTGCCCATTTGCTGTGAAGGCATTAGCTCACTGTAAAGTAACACTATAATCAAAGAGTATTAAATATATAGAGGTAACATTTCCTCCTTAAACAAATACCCGTAGAGACTAAATAGAAGCCGAGATTCTGTACATGAACAATTCTTGTCTGTTTATCTAATAGGTAGATTTGCATAATTATGTGGATGGACGTATTGATAGATAATAAATAAATAATAAATGAATAATAAAAACGTAATAAAAATAAAAAAACGGATAGCACTGTGTTTCTGTATATTTGACACTAGAAACGAAATCGAGCCCCTTACAGCTGTTTTGTAGTTCGCCTATATTCCCTTATATGAATGAATTCAAAATACCAGACGGCCAGAAAAGGACTCCTCGGTCACAAAGCAAAACCATACAAAAATATTCCGAGTGTTGAGCCCATCAACAATTATTGTGTCGTCACATTTGGCACAGAAGGAAGATAATAAAAACTGAACACAATCTCGCATTTTTGACTTTAACTTCTGGACGACAATTTTGCGTTGTGGCAGAGAAGTAAATCAATTTCAAGAGCAAATGCTGTGAATGCACGTTCATTAAAAAGCCAAAGTCGAATATCCATAACTCGTACTTTTATAAGTCGAATATCTCCATGACTTGTATTGAGTGCGTTTATAGCTCATCTATATATCACTTAGTGTGAAGTGCCCTTAGCTAAGTGTGATTACGAATTACGGTTATTTGAGACTTGGAAGTTTGACTCTATAAGGGATGCAGAGTGTATAAAGAAACGAACACCGCGTTCTTTAATATCAATTGGGTATTTGCTGTTTCTTGCTGTTATTTCCGTTCGAAAATTAGCCAATTAATCAAGAATTGTTGGACAAATACATAGTATTTTATTTATATATGTGTATGTACATGCAAAACCTATTAGAGTAGGCGATGGCAATTGCAAGAATAAAAACGCAGTTGCTAATTCACACCAACGGCATAGCAAAGCAAAAAGAGACATTTTTATTACCGCACACACCCCACTTCACATCGCAGTCATCGAATCATTTTCAATTGTCATACCAAATCCATCAGAGGTCAGGTCCGGAATGCGTGCTTTGTTGTTACGTTCAAATTTGCGTGCACGCAAAGAGTAGACATATTCATTCACACAGCCATATATTTTTTCTTTGTCTTCCCCTATGTTCGGCAAATAAGAAAAAAACAAATGTCACTCGCTTTGTTGTTGCGTGGTGAAAACAGAATTTATTTCTTTGTCTTTCTTGATATTCACAATAACGCAGTTGGTTTCATTTCGTTTTCACATGGGACACTGGTAGTTACTTGTTGGCTTTTCTGTTTGCCTGGTAATAAGTTTGCTTTACAGATTTGTATCCAGTAAGCTTGCTTCATTCATAGTAGACTGGGCTAAGCTGGTCTCAATTGCTAATTTCTTTGGTGAACATAAGATACCAAAGCTAATGTCTACGTACTAATTATTTAGCTACAGATAAAAACATGATCCACCTCTAGCAAATAAGAATGCAAGATTAAACTAAAGCTAAGATTCAATTTAGAATTCAATACGTACAATGACATAGATTATTCGAACAAGGAGAAAAAATGTGGGTATTAAAAGATTTGCATAAGACACAGAATGAATAATGTTGTAAATGAGAAGTTGTACATAACAGAAGATTAATATGAAAATAGTGTCTAGTTGGACGTGCTGCTACACTAAAGAAAATCATTCTAAGTATTAGCAAACATGAGGTTATGCATAAGAGTTACACCCATGATAGTTCTACGACTAAACAAGGTAGGGAAGTTTATTAATTTTAGATGACACCGATAAGATGGTAAGCAAAGATTAAGATCCCAGTGCAAGTTTTTGACACCAAAAAGTAGAAATTGCTTTTGCACTGACTCAATACAATCGATATACATCTGATATTGAGGATCCCAGACACAAGACGCATTCTCCATAATAGATCTTGCCAGTAAAGTGTATAGAACTCTGGTAGTATACGGATCATCACATTCCTTAGACCAGCGTTTAATTTAACCTTTGACCCCTCTGGCTTTAGAGCCTGAAGAGGAAATGTGAGTGCCTAAATGCAACTTTTAGTCTCTTGTACATATAACGCGGCCGTCGCAGCAAGAATTCTCGACGACCGCAATTAAAAAGACAAGTGCTGGGCTGCTGGCCTTACAGTTTGCTAATATTTATTCATTTGCTTAAAACTTACATGCTATACAATTTGAATCCAATGAAATTCTATTTCCATTTGCGCTAGTCAATGAAATATGTAACCGAATACTCTCTGCAACATCAGCAAGTTGTTGACAAAGGCACATTCAATTTTCAAGTCATGAAACTTCGCCGTCGGGGTTGACGCTAAATGCTTTAAAAAACTTGGACCTTGAACCCAAATGGGATTCCTCTCAAATTTAGATGGGCTCATCCCTCGCGATACTATATCGGCTGGATTGACCTCCGTATGGATCTTCAACCAGTGATGCACATTAGTCAACTCCTTAATCTTGGCTACTTGATTCGCTACGAACGTGGTCTAGGAACTTGAATGTAATAAAAGCCAATTGAACACAATTGTCGAGTATGTCCAATAGTGGATAATACCTTCTTTAGCCGGGAGACATTTCCGCATCTTGTCTATCAATTGAGCCCACAATAACGCACCTTGCAACTCCAGTCTTGGCAACGATGTGGTCTTAACTAGCGCGACCTTACTGTTCGATTCCAAAAATCTAACTTCAACTGGACTGCTCGAGTATAAACCACAGAGCCGTGTGCGGCTGCGCCCTGTTCGGGCACCAAATGTTGTAGACAAACCGGGGTCTTCAGCGTCCGTCCCACCAAGAATTATAGACTTAAAACTAACTTACATGCTAAACAATTAGAATCAACTTAAAGCAAAAGAGAACAAAAGAACGGGAACAGAGAGTTAAATAGTTGCTTTATTTGTCAATCCTTTACCGGCTGGCTTTTGACGGACAAATTGTTTATTTTAAAATTGTTATCCCAAACTTCATTTAATAAGAATTCAAACATTTTATGGGAGAAGTCCCAAATACAGTTTGTAATGACTTTTAATAGAATACAATTTTTTTGATGTCTAAAGTTCGCACGCGCCTGCGTCAAGGTATTAGTTTATGTGTTCCAAAAAATTATAAAAATTAAGCATGTTTTCACTTCTGTATGTAATATTTGTGTAAAATATGCCTTCCACTTCTAGGGTAGCATACTCTTGTTTCGGATTTTGTTAAAAATTTGTAGCATGGAGAAGTCCGTCTAAGAAGGCTGGCCGGAGAATGTTGGTTGCTTCAAAAGTGTCTAATTGGCCGGCGAAGGTTTTGCTGAGCGCTGTTTTTTTTGTTGTTCACATCTCATCAAAATAAATAAAATAATAGTAAAAGGTGAACAACAAAAATTGCAACAAGTGTCTGTTGTCCTTTTTTAAATGTGCCGGCACGACTTGTTTAGCTGCCCGATGGCCGCTCTGAGTATGTCGTACGCTGGAAACATTCGATTAATTCATTCGTGCTTGCGAGCTACCCTGTTACTTTGTATGTGCTTCAGTTAATCGACTGGCGCCATTCTAAATGAACTTTCCTCTTTCACGCCTCCTTTACTCTTCAGATTAATTTCGCTGCAATTCCTTGTGCACAATGCTAGATAAAGGGTTCAAATGGAGAGAGCGTGCAAGAATTGCACTCTGAAAAGCTGCTTCTGCTCTTAGCCGCAAATAACCGTAAAAGAAAACCCCCATTGCGGGTTTTTTCAATAAATTTTTCCAACCTATTACCATTGATATAATATAAGTTTGAACTTAAAGTTCCACGGAAAAATAACATTTATTAGAGTTAAGTATAAGATAGTTAGTGAAATAAGTAGATAAAGAGTCCAAATGACTCTGAAGAAGGAACCCCTGAGAGGGTTCGTTGAGACAAGAAAATAGTTTAACGACGTCTGCGTACACTGAAATATAGGAGTGTTTGATAAGGGTAGGTAAGTCGTTGATGAATATATTGAAATTAAAGGTCCCAGATGGCTGGCTTGAGGGACCCCAGACGTTACAATAATAGATTTTGAAATAGAAGACTTGAAAAATACCCTTTGAGTTTGATAATAAAGATAAGATGACAACCATCGAACTAAGGGAAGAGGAAAACCAAACGCTTTGAGTTTGCTTAAGAGTAAAGTATGCGATACTCTGTAAAAAGTTTTGCTGAAGTCAGAATAGATAACATCGGTTTGACTACCTACCGAGAAGTTGCGGTTAATAATAGAGGTAAATTCCAACAGTTTGGTAACAGCTGAACAGTTCTTCACAAAATCATGCTAAGATGAACTTAATAGTGGTTAAATGGAGTACCATAACTGATCTGTAACAATTTGCTTAAACAACTTAGGAATAGCGCACAGCACAGTATATACTGCCCCTTTTGAATATCGGAATTTTATAAAATTACCTTCAAACTCCTGGTAATGATGAAGTGTTAAGGGAAATATTGAATAATGTGTAAAAAGGAAGATATAGACGGTCAGCACAGACTTTTAAAATGCAATTAGGAATATTGGCAGGACGAGAACTGAATTAAGGTTTGATAAATATTGAATAACGCAAAACCGTGTCATTGTCAACTGTCAGCAAACTAAAATGATTACATTCATCAATTTTAAGGAGTAAAGCGAACCATTCCTACAGGTACTATTAAAGTACGTATTTTGGAAAAATACGTCGAACAGGTTCGGTATCCGCTCCTCAGAGCTACTTGCATCGCCTATGAATTTCATATATGTTGAATATGATTCTGATTTATTTTTTATCGACTTAGTAGGTACGCAATGACCACACACTGATCTCACATGGGGCAGGCCCAGGTGGCATCAAAATTCACCCAGTCACATGGACTGGGCTCAGCTGGTCTTAATTGCTAATATCTTTGGTGATTTTTTTTTTATTTTTTATTTACATTGACATAGTAGGTACGCAATGACCACACACTGATCTCACATGGGGCAGGCCCAAGTGGCATCCAAATTCACCCAGTCATATAGACTGGGCTCAGCTGGTGTTAATTGCTAAGTTCTTTGGTGAACATGCGATACCAAAGCTAATGTCTACGTGTTAAATATTTGGCTACAGATAAAAACATCATCAGCCTCTAATAAACATGCAATATTAAACTAAACTAAGACTTAATTTAGAATTCAATACCTAAAATGATATAGACAATTCAAACAAAAATTTAGATTACAAGTTTAGAAAGTAAGTTATGCATTAATTCAATTAAGCCAATAATGTAGAGGTGGAAATTTCAGAGTTTAGAAAATCACGGCCAAGCAAAGTCTCAACGATCACGAGATAACAAAGCTAATGCCTACGTACTACATATTTGGCTACAGATAAAAACATTATCAGCCATTAACATAATCAGCATTCAAGATTAACCTAAAGTTAATATTAAATTTAGAATTCAATACCTACAATAACATAGATTATTTAAACAAGGAGGAAAAATTTAGGTTATCAGTATAGAAAATAAGTTATAATTAATATTCAATGATGTCAACAATTTAGTTTTTATAACATAAGAAGAGGTGGGAGGAGCGGCACACGCAAAGTGGGTATTAAAAGATTTGCATAAGACATAGAATGGATCATGTTGCAAATAAGAAGCTCTACAAAAGGGAAGAGTAATAGGAGAATAGTTTCTAGTTGGATGTGCTGGTACACTAAAGTTAATCATTCTAAGTAAGAAAGGTGAGTTAATACTACCATAAATAAGGTTATACATAAAAGTTACACCAATGACCGTTCTTCGACTAGACAAGGTATGGAGGTTGATCAATTTGAGACGACACCGATAAGATGGTAGGCAAGCATTAGGATCCCAGTGCAAGTTTTTGAGAGCAAAAAGTATAAATTGCTTTTGCACCGACTCAATACGATCAATGTACATCTGATATTGAGGATCCCAGACACAAGACGCATACTCCAGAATAGGTCTTATCATTGAATTGTATAGTAATTTGGTAGTATACGGATCATCAACTTCCTTAGACCAGCGTTTAATATAGCCAAGGACACCTCTAGCTTTAGAGACCGAAGTGGAAATGTGGGTACCGAAATGCAACTTCGAGTCCATCAAAATACCAAGGTCGTTGAACTGGGAAATACGATCTAAACTATATGAGTCAATGTAATAAGAATTTGAAATAAGGGCTCCGCGAGAAAAGGATATAGCTTTGCATTTATTGGTATTGAGAATTAAATAGTTTTTGGAACACCAACGAGATAAAGAGTCTATGTCACTCTGAAGGAAAATCCCGTGAGAAGGGTTATTAAGGCGGAAACATAGTTTTACATCATCTGCGTACATTAAAATCCGAGAGCGTTTGATGACGGTAGGTAGATCATTAATAAATATGTTGAAAAGCAAAGGCCCCAAATGACTGCCTTAGGGAACACCTGATGTTACCTTTAAAGACTTAGATATTGAAGACTTAAAAAGTACCCTTTGAGTGCGATGATCAAGGTAAGATGCCAGCCATCGGATCAATGGAGAAGGTAAACCAAAAGCTTTGAGTTTGGTTATGAGCAACGCATGCGATACAGTATCGAAAGCTTTACTGAAGTCGGTGTAGGTAGTCAGTTTGCGTACCTACCGAAAAGTTGTGATTGACAATAGAAGTAAATTCCAACAGATTGGTTACCGTTGAACGGTTCTTTACAAAACCATGCTGAGATATACTCAACAATGGGCGAATATAGAACTGTAGATGATCAGTGATAATCTGCTCAAACTACTTAGGAATTGCACACAGCTTGGCAATACGTCTGTAGTTCGATATATCTGACTTACTACCCTTTTTGAATAAGGGAAATATATAGAATTCTTTCCAACCACTTGGCATAGACGAGGTAATAAGGGATAAATTAAATAAGGTATAAAGGGGAATATATAAGTTGTCAGCATAGCTTTTTAAGATACAACTAGGAATATTATCCGGACCAGGAGAAAAAGAAGGTTTAACCAATTTTAGATATCGTAAAATAATACTGCCGTCAATAAACGGAATATCGAAGTGATTAAATTCATCAATTTTGTAAGGGTAAGGAGAACTATTTCCACAGGCACTATTAGAGTAGATGCCCTGGAAAAATTTAGCAAAAAGTTCGCAATCCCATCATCAGAGCTACTTGCAACTCCATCAAACTCCATACTAGTATGAAATAACTCTGATTTGTTTTTGATTTTGATGAATTAAAAAAAAAATTTAGGAATCTCGATTAATATTTACTTTTACGTTGCACAAATATCTACTATAACAAGTTTGATTAAAAATGTTGAATTTACTACGAGCCGCGGCATAACTCGCATAATCAGTTGCGGAACAAGAGCGTTTAAATTTATTAAATAACCGATTTCTAATATTTTTTAGACGGACCAAATTTATACAAAACCAAGGCGGACGCTTAGAATCATCGGCACACATACTATGTACTTTAGGCACACATTTATTGATATAATCCAGCATAGTCGTTTTGAAAAACCGCACGGTAGTATCAATATCAGAAGAAGAACTTAATATTGACCAATCCGTGGAAGTAAGCAATGAGTTGAGACGATTAAAATTAGTATGTTTAAAATTAAAAGCTTGTCTTGGCTTAGCACAAGTTGAGTCAGATGCAGACAGAAGTTGGTTAAGAGTTAGTGTCACCTCAAGAGTGGGGTGATAGGTACCTTCTGGAATTGACAATGGAGAGGAACTCGACAGTGAGGTACTTTCATGGCCGTTAGTAAACACTAGGTCTAGCATACGATGTTTGATGTTGGAAATGTGGTTTATTTGCTGGAGAGAGAGATCCAGCAATAAATCAACGAACTCGCTGTCAACAGACGGAAGAACAATATTGGAGTCACTAAAAGGAATCCAATTAATAGAGGGAAGATTAAAATCACCCAAAACAAGCAAAATATCAGCGTCATTAATGAGCTCTAATACATTCTGGATAGCTTTCGCTTGATCCAATGTTCAATGTTTTCAGTATCGTCGGGAGATACCAGTTCTGACGAAAAAGATGAAAGAACAGAGATTAAGACTCCACCACCTATGCGGCCATAACGATCTTTACGACACGTAGAGTAAGAGTTATTGAAAATTTCAGAGTTGAGAACATCAGGGCGAAGCCAAGTCTCAACGAAAACGATAATGTCAGAACTGAAAGAAAAACTTCTAAGATAAAACGAAGAAAGTTTAGAATTTAGTCCTCTAACATTTTGAAAATGTAGGCTTAGTTTTTTTTAGATTTTGAAGAAGCAGAGAAGCTGAAGTAGTGACTGGTAAGGTAACCTTCAAAGCCCTAGATTTTTGTCTAGGAATGAACTCATGGACCACCATATGGGCAGCCCAGAATGTAGGGTCACAAATGACAGAAAATACTTCCATGGAAACTGAAAGTTTGAAAGAAGAGCCTTCTCTAGGGCTAGCAAAATTAAATTTGTGAATAT
>JAWNKX010000349.1:0-63855 GCA_035041755.1 Cacoxenus indagator
ACTTTTTGGTCCTATTTTTCTTTGTTATTACACTTAGATCCCGTTATCACGAAAACAAAAAAAGAAATGCGGATTTTTGTTTTTATCATTTAAAGTTAAGAATATGAAAAAGTAATAAATGCAAAAAATTTAGTTGGAATTACATATTTACATAGTATTTTTTCTTTGAATAATAAAAATTCTTAGGTGAACGCAAATTTTATTGGGTATGTGTATACGTAAGGCTGAATAACAGAATTAACACCACCCCATGGTCACCTATCGGGTTCAAATGAAACTGAAACAGAAAGAAAGCTCGAACAGAACCCATGGTAAAACTTTGAGCCCTTATGGATGCTGAGTACACCCGTTTCTAACACCCATTTCTTTGATTTTTATATATGTATGTAGATAAGATAGATAGATAGATAAAAGTAGTAGTACTAAAGAAAAGTTCAATACTACGATGATTCAAAATAACAGATGAATAAGCTTGTGTTGGCGACGGCTGCGTCCCACGTTGGCGGAGACCCAAAGTGCTGGATATATGATGAGGCCTTCAGTCGAAGACGGCTTAGAGAATTCCACACCGATACTGGAGTTTTGGTCGTTATTGCTGTCAGTCTACCACCCGCGACCACAATTAAAGAAAACTTCGGCACTTTTCTTAAATACAAAATTATAATATCGTTTATACTTTTGTACAATTTCTTTCTAGCTGTGGTATTTTGAGTTTTCAAAAAATTGTGTATGTAATTTCTGGCACCATACCATAGCAAAAAAGAACATAGAATAACGGGAATGAGAGTAGGAATGAGACAAATGTAGGGGCACTGTTAGCTGTTTTGCCAAAGCTTTGCATAGCTTGAGCAAGACAGCTTCCATTTCAGCTGTTCCTCTGATCTCAGCTTCTCTCTTGTTGTCAGCTGTTCGTTTGTTCTGGGATAGACTGAATAAAACTACTATTGTTCGCAAACATTTGTTCCTCTTCAATTAAGTTTAATTAAATTTCATCCTTGATCCAACAAATTCGCAAAAGCTTCGCTCTGCCCATGTGTCCCACATAACCTATTCTTCTTCTTACTTATTTTTCTTGTACCGGCAGTTATAGATTTTCGATATTTTTTTTTTGTTATATTGATAAATTTTGTTCGAGAAGGCCGAGAAGATGTCTATGACGAAAACCTTGAAGCAGTAAAGAACATAGTTTTAGCGAATCGTCGAATCACTGTTTGAGGAGTTGCTGAGAATGTCTGATGCCATTAAATTTGTAGTTGTTTTGGGTATAAAACGTGTGGCAGCAAAGTGGGTTCCAAAATTTGCTAACATTTGAGCAAAATAATTGTCGCGTGAGCCCATCGCCCAAGAGCTGCTAAATGACGTCAACGAAAATCCTGATTTACACAAAAACATCAAACTGGTGACGGGACATGGGTATATTGTTATGACGCCGAAACCAAAGTCCATTCCTAACAATGGAGGCAGGCAGAAGAGCTAAGACCGAAGAAAGCACACCAACTGCGATTAAATATTAATAATTAAAGGCTTTGCTCACTGTTTTTTTCGATTGCAAAGGCGTGGTGCATAATGAGTTCTTGCTAGAATTTTGTTCGGTCAATAAGAAATAGCTCACACGTTATTGGTTGTTCGTGATTTTTTGGACAAATGTGGAACCATAACCCTGCCTCAGCCACCGTATGAAAGTCATATTAGCGAAATTACTCGTGTTATCCTATGAAGTCGCACTACAATATCACACATTGTTCAAGGATATTCGAGTTCTAATTATCAATGAAGTTAGTGTGATAGGTGCGGAATTATTAACACAGATCGATCAATGGCTCAAGCAGATTAGCGATAATTTTAATGCCATGTTTGGAGGGTATTTTTGTTTTTTATTTATTTCCCATATGTGTACATATGCCTTTACTTTTTATTAAGACTATTAGTACATTAGTATTAGTTTACACGTTATTTTAGGGTTATAGCTATCTTATGGGAGTAGGGAGATGTAGGGGAATAAACCAAAATAGTAACAAAAATAATATAATTTTAAATTAAATTAATACAATTATAAAACAAAATAAGTAAAGATACATAATTAAAATAAAATATAAGATACAATAATAAATAACATTAAAGAAAGAAAAAAAGAAAGAGAAAAAAAAAAACAAAAATAAACAGAGGTATTGATATATGTGTTGTATATAGTTTAGAATTTATTTTACCAGATCCACTGGCCTTGTCCTTTGTAACCAGCGTCTGCGTTGAAGTTCCTGTATTGGGAGTAGGTTAACACCAACATTTAAGTCTTGGGTAAGCTTCGTCTGGTAGATAAGACTTATTTTTGTAATCTACTCTGTCACTGTTGGAATATTAAGATCACGATGCAGATCATCGTTAGTTATATACCACCCAGCCTGGGTTACGAATGATTTTTGATTGTTTTCTGTATTTGATTTTTTGGCCATTCCCCAAATTTGTGCTCCGTACGTCCAGATTGGTCTTATAATGGCTTTGTAAATCAGTAAATTATTTTCTAATGTTAATTTTGATTTGAATAATCTACAGTTTGAATTCCCGTTTGTTAAGTATATGATATTTCCAGTTGAGTTTGTTGTCAATATTTATCCTAAGTATTTGGATTCATTTTCAATTTTTACGTTATGTCCGTCAATCGTTATACGAGGTAGGTGTTTCGAGGTTGTGACAATATTTTAATTTATGACTTACGTCAAGTACCACCTGTTAAATGTTTTTTTTATTTTCAAGCAAACGAAACTAAATATTTCTCTATATATAACCCACTCCGTACAAATGTTGTACGTTGCTTTATCTAGAGTGACTACAATTGAAAAATTATATATTGTGTCAAAACCTAAGAATTCTACATTCTATCATGGCTGAAAAGAGCCAGCAACTATACAACCACTGAAACTAGAATTCGAGCGACTTTCCCGGAATCCCCTCATTACAATAAAATCGGAATTGGTGGATTTCATTACGAAGACATCGCGTTCATCCATTTATACTTTATTTATTCAAAGTGAACGTGCTCATTGTGCGGATATTATAGATAACGTTGCCAAAAACTCTAAATTTGTAATTCTAACAGGGACATGGGCAAATGAATACGAAAATATTTCTATGCCGAATTTTAACTGTGTCGCCAAAAAATGACAGAATGTTCGATCTGGTGGCTGTCTATTAAAATATAAATGATACAGCGCACATGTTATCTCCTTCGGTGGAGATAAACTTTAACCATCCACTGTCATGTACAGAACAGAAAGGAACATATATTTTTTAGGATCTATTTCTTGCCACTGCAAGAACATGCACAAGCAATGTTTCGTAAGTTATTTCGTTGCTTATGGTTTGCTACTTCTTGAATTTTCTAGTGTTATTGTTGTATTGAGTACGCTTTTCGTGCGCGTCTATTTATACTATGAGAAATGAAATGTAAGCCGGGCAACGCCGAGTAAAACATCTAGTATTTAATAAAGGAGTACTTACAACAAAAAACGATTCGATTAGAAAAAATATTTAAATAAAAACTATAAATCACACTTAAAATTATAATACTTTCTAAAATTATTTTATCTTCGCCAACACGGAGTCATAACAGACTTAACACGATAGCTATCAAAAATATAATCCAACAGTTCCGAAAAGTCGACATCACTGAAAATGCATTGCTATATTAAATCAATTAACGTCCATCATTTGTACAATTTCGGTTGCCCAATGTGTGGTCTGCCTTATCAAAAACAGTCAAGACGGATTCCATATTTGAGTATACGTTTATACATAATTCGACGATTAGCGACATATTCGAATACAAAAGAGCAAAACACCAAACAAGGTGCACTGTAACCGTTTTTCAGCTACGAACAACACAACAAGCAAATTGACAACTCGAGCACACCAAATTGGTGCGGAATTAAAATATCAAGTGGCGTGCCATAAAATAGCAGACAACCGAAAGCAATTCAATGACAGGTTTCAGACTGCTCTACGAGTGGAGGTTAAAAAAAGTAATAATAAAAATGATAAAAGTAATAAAGGGAAAGAAGAGCAGTCAAAAGTGTACACAAAACTCAGACAATTATGACGCCCCAGCGAACTTTTTTATGACAGCGTTGACTATGGACACCGCCATAGTCGATTAAATACTTGCATGGCGGAGCGTATGGTCCGCATCAGCTACTTACTGTGAAGATGTGTCATAAAAACATCAAATTTACTGTCAGAACAAATAAATTATTAGGCCGTATTAGTGGTTGTACAATAAGCTTTGCGGTTCGATAGAGGGCGTTGCTACTAGATTAAATTTCTTTTTGTTATGTTGGTACACTCTTCATATGAACGTATGTGAAGTTTTATTTGAATCTGTCAATTCATTCTTTATTTACAAGCCATTTAGTATCGACGTGGCACAGTATTTTTTTATAATGAAAAAAACCAAGTATAGTGCAGTGAATGAATTTTTATTTTTGGAAGGATTAAAAGCAAAGGAAATTTATGAACCAATGTTGAAAGTGTATGACTCTTAGCCTTCAATTAGTACAGTAGAAACATGGGTTGCTGAACGTGGTCGTACAAACCATGAAGACGATCCACGTCAAGGACTTTCTCAGCAACATTTAGATCGTTTTCATAGAGATAAAGTGGATTTTGTGCGACAATTCATCACTATGGATGAGACTTGGGTTTATCACCATGATAATGAATCAAGAGAAGAGGCTAAAGGGTAGTCTGAACCTGATTCTTCGGCTCCGAAACGTGTTCGCGTCCAGAAGTCGGCCAAGAAGGTGTTAGCATAATTTTTTTGGGATGCGAAAGGAATTTTGTTTGTGGATTACTTGCAAACTGGTAAAACAGTAAGTTCTGAATTTTATTGTAACCTTTTAGACCAGCTGAAGGAAAAAATTAGTGAAAAAGTCAAACAGGACAATGCAACGTGTCACATTAGCCTTTTTAAAAATGGCTAAAATCCATGAATTTTTTTTTTTTTTTTGTTTTTTTTTTTTCATCGACTTAGTAGGTACGCAATGACCACACACTGATCTCACATGGGGCAGGCCCAGGTGGCATCAAAATTCACCCAGTCACATAGACTGGGCTCAGCTGGTCTTAATTGCTAATATCTTTGGTGATCATGCGATACCAAAGCTAATGTCTACGTACTAAATATTTGGCTACAGACAAAAACATCATCAGCCATTAACATAATCAGCATGCAAGATTAAACTAAAGCTAATATTAAATTAAGAATTCAATACCTACAATAACATATCTATTTAAACAAGAACGAAAAAATTAGGTTACAAGTATAGAAATAAGTTATGCATTAATTCAATGATGCCAACAATTTAGTTTTTATAACATAAGAAGAGGTGGGAGAAGCAGCACACGCAAAGTGGGTATTAAAAGATTTGCATAAGACATAGAATGGATCATGTTGCAAATAAGAAGCTCTACAAAAGGGAAGAATAATAGGAGAATAGTTTCTAGTTGGACGTGCGGGTACACTAAAGTTAATCATTCTAAGTAAGAAAGGTGAGTTAATACTACCATAAATGAGGTTATACATAAAAGTTACACCAATGACCGTTCTACGACTAGACAAGGTAGGGAGGTTGATCAATTTGAGACGACACCGATTAGATGGTAGGCAAGCATTAGGATCCCAGTGCAAGTTTTTGAGAGCAAAAAGTAGAAATTGCTTTTGCACCGACTCAATACGATCAATATACATCTGATATTGAGGATCCCAGACACAAGACGCATACTCCAGAATAGGTCTTACTAGTGAAGTGTATAGTACTTTGGTAGTATACCGATCATCAAATTCCTTAGACCAGCGTTTAATATAGCCAAGGATACCTCTAGCTTTAGAGACCGAAGTGGAAATGTGGGTACCGAAATGCAACTTCGGGTCCATCAAAATACCAAGGTCGTTAAACTGGGACATACGATCTAAACTATTTGAGTCAATGTAATAAGAATTTGAAATGAGGGCTCCGCGAGAAAATGACATAACTTTGCATTTATTGATATTGAGGATTAAATAGTTTTTGGAACACCAACGAGATAAAGAGTCAATGTCACTCTGAAGGAAAATCCCGTGAGAAGGGTTATTAAGGCGGAAACATAGTTTTACATCATCTGCGTACATTAAAATCTGAGAGTATTTGATGACGGTAGGTAGATCATTAATAAATATGTTGAAAAGCAAAGGCCCCAAATGACTGCCTTGGGGAACACCTGATGTTACCTTTAAAGACTTAGATATTGAAGACTTAAAAAGTACCCTTTGAGAGCGATGATCTAGGTAAGATGCCAGCCATCGGATCAATGGAGAAGGGAAACCAAAAGCTTTGAGTTTGGTTATGAGCAACTCATGCGATACAGTATCGAAAGCTTTACTGAAGTCGGTGTAGATAACATCAGTTTGGCTACTTACCGAAAAGTTGTGATTGACAATAGAGGTAAATTCCAACAGATTGGTTACCGTTGAACGGTTCTTTACAAAACCATGCTGAGACATACTCAACAATGGGCGAATATAAAACTGTAATTGATCAGTGAGCAGATTAGCTCAAACAACTTAGGAATTGCACATAGCTTGGCAATACCTCTGTAGTTCGATATATCTGACTTACTACCCTTTTTGAATAAGGGAAATATATAGGATTCTTTCCAACCACTTGGCATAGATGAAGTAATAAGGGATAAATTAAATAAGGTATAAAGGGGAATATATAAGTTGTCAGCACAGCTTTTTAAGATACAACTAGGAATATTATCCGGACCAGGAGAAAAAGAAGGTTTAACCAATTTTATATATCGTAAAATAATACTGCCGTCAATAAACGGCATATTGAAGTGATTAAATTCATCAATTTTGTAAGGGTAAGGAGAACTATTTACACAGGCACTATTAGAGTAGATGCCCTGGAAAAATTTAGCAAAAAGGTTCGCAATCCCATCATCAGAGCTACATGCAACTCCATCAAACTCCATACTAGTTGGAAATAACTCTGATTTGTTTTTGATTTTGATGAATTTAAAAAAATGTTTGGGATCTCGTTTAATATTTACTTTTACTTTGCACAAATATCTACTATAGCAAGATTGATTAAAAATGTTGAATTTACTACGAGCCGCGGCATAACTCGCATAATCAGTTGCGGAACAAGAGCGTTTAAATTTTTTAAATAACCGATTTCTAATATTTTTTAGACGGACCAAATTTATACAAAACCAAGGCGGACGCTTAGAATCATCGGTAACATGTACTTGAGGCACACATTTATTGATATAATCCAGCATAGTCGTGTTGAAAAACCGCACGGCAGTATCAATATCAGAAGAAGAACTTAATATTGACCAATCCGTGGAAGCAAGCAATGAGTTGAGACGATTGAAATTAGTATGTTTAAAATTAAAAGCTTGTCTTGGCTTAGCACAAGTTGAGTCAGATGCAGACAGAAGTTGGTTAAGAGTTAGTGTCACCTCAAGAGTGGGGTGATAGGTATCTTCTGGAATTGACAATGGAGAGGATCTCGACAGTGAGGTATTTTCATGGCAGTTAGTAAACACTAGGTCTAGCATACGATGTTTGATGTTGGAAATGTGGTTTATTTGCTGGAGAGAGAGATCCAGCAATAAATCAACGAACTCGCTGCCAACAGAAGGAAGAACGATATTGGAGTCACTAAAAGGAATCCAATTAATAGAGGGAAGATTAAAATCACCCAAAACAAGCAAAATATCAGCATCTTTAATGAGCTTTAATACATTCTGGATAGCCTTCGCTTGATCCAAGTAGACTGAGTCAGAAGATGAAGGAGGAATATATGAACAAGTAATAGAAATGTTATGATTAGAGAATGAAATTTTGACGCAGATAAATTCAATGTTTTCAGTATCGTCAAGAGAGACCAGTTCTGACGAAAAAGATGAAAGAACAGAGATTAAGACTCCTCCACCTACGCGGCCATAACGATCTTTACGAAACGTAGAGTAAGAGTTATTGAAAATTTCAGAGTTGAGAACATCAGGGCGAAGCCAAGTCTCAACGAAAACGATAATGTCAGAACTGAAAGAAAAACTTCTAAGATAAAACGAAGAAAGTTTAGAATTTAGCCCTCTAACATTTTGAAAATGTAGACTTAGTTTTTTGGAGATTTTGAAGAAGCAGAGGATGAAGCTGAAGTAGTGACTGGTAAGGTAACCTGCAAAGCCCTAGATTTTTTTCTAGGAATGAACTCGTGGACCACCATATGGGCAGGCCAGAATGTAGGGTCACAAATGACAGAAAATACTTCCATGGAAACTGAAAGTTTGAAAGAAGAGCCTTCTCTAGGGCTAGAAAAATTAAACTTATGAATATTAATATTCGAAGTGTTGCATGCTTTTGATGATATATAGCGTGCAACGTCGTCACAGGTTGTCTCCTTATCCAACCTGGAAATAAAAATATGTTTACGAGGATCCAGCACCTTCAAAATACATGGCACTGGAGTAGAGGTAGTATTGGACTGTGAAGAACTCTTAGGGGGTGACAAAGTATTTGCACATTAAACTCCAAATTGTTCGAGCATCCACCGTACACCAAGTGTATTGATGTTCAGGGAGACTATACTAAATAATGAAGTGCATTTCAAACCATAAAATTGTGTTTTTTTTATCGAACCACAAAACTTTTTGAAGAACCTAGTATATCCCTGAATCAGGCTGTTTACAAAATTCATTCAAAAAGTACTACTTTTTTATTCTTCTGGAGTAGCTGAAGTTTGTAATCTTGACTTAGAAAAAATGCCTATAATTCTTGGATCAAAATCAACAACAAAACATGAAACAACAATAGATTCTATATTTACCCAATATTTAAACATGGTAGACACACGAATATTTGTATCTCATTTTAGATATCATATGCCACTTATAAGGTTTGTCTTAAAAAATAATGAATTTAATGGATAATAGGTATTATAGAACACAACTATGGTAATTAGTTCATATACAAGTGACAACATTACTTTTTTTGAAGTGAGACTTCTAAGAGCGCATTGGCATTAAAAATTAACAATATTTCGGCGCCGTGGCGGCTACTTCTACGACAGAGATGGAAGAAAAATATGTAAGAGAAACAGAGAAGGAATACACCGCAGCCGTATACATTTTTTGTGTGGTTGCTGCTCAGAGATGGAAAGAAAGAAAAAGAGAAAAGAAAACGAAAACAGAGATAAGCTGCGCCATGCTTGCAGTTGTTGGCATGTTGTCTCGCTCCTGAGTCGTGACACCAAAGAGTATACATTCATATAGAGGTTAAATTTCTGCCTTTAAAAAAACGGGAGAAACTTGTCAGAAGCCAATATAGCCAAAATATGGCCTATATTAAGTTTTTTGTAGTTATACAGATTTCTTGTCTGTACAACTTATGTAGGGTAGAATATTGGTGGAAAATATTGAATTATAACTAAATATTTTATTTTTTTTAAATATTTATTTGGAAGGTGTTCGAGAATATTAAGCAAATTGTCAGGATTTTTCTTTAATTTTACACTGGAAATGAACTCGAGTCATGGCTGCCTTGTATTTCGCCTATATTCATTTATGTATATGAATGAAATGAAAATACCAGTCGGCCAACAAGAAAAGAAGGCATGATTGTAAAACAAAATCATACAAAAATATTCCGGGTGATACACACAATAAGAAACCAGTACAATCTCATACACTCACTATACCTACACAACAAGCTCAAACATTGGCTTGCTTTTAATTTTTGATTACAACTTCTTGTCGAGTCCATCCAAATCAATTTTTATTCCCGTACGCACCACACTTCGCACTTCACGACATCGTTCCTTGTCGACAAGTAGGCGATGGCAGTAGACAAAAAGTAGACAGTTGCTAACTCGAACCATGGGCCTAGAAGAACATCAAAGCAAAAAATAGGAATATTTATTCCCGTACGCACTCCACTTCACAACACAGTCGTCAAGTAAATTTTCAATTGTCGTACCAAATTTATCAAAAACAAATGTCACACGCTTTGTTGTTGCATAGTCAAAAGCAAAATTTATTTCTTTATCTCTTTTACTTTTTTATTGAGTTATATATTTCTTTCCTCACTAACAGCTCGAACGAATAATATAGTTTATTCATTAAAAGTCCCACTAAAACCAATACAAGTAGGTGGTGGGAATTGCAATAACAAAAATCATGTTCCTCATTCATAAAAAAATCGCGTCAAACCCATACATGTTCCTTTTTCGCTATCATATCATTCCCACAACAATATCAATACAATCAAAATAAAAATGGGTGACGGCAATTAAAATAGCCAAAACAAAGGTGATATACAGAAATTCCTGTTCATGCTAATTCGCGCTAAGAACACAAAATGGAGGAAGACACATCAAGAAGGGGAAACAGCGCTTGCTTCGATTTCGAAACAGGCACACACCTTCTAAGATTTCTGTTTGCCTAGTTAAGCCTAAACTCAGTGAAACAGAATAAGGTTGCTAAACAGCGGCCTGCGTTGGTACTTCGATGTCAATAGCAGAAAAATAGCATAAGCTAAAATGGCATAAAAAACTTAAGAGAGAGAGAGAATTTTTAATGCTTTTCTCTCTGAGTGAGGGAAATCTTTGAATTTTTTCAAAACTTCACAGCCCTTGTACTTGGCTGTGTGTGAGCCACCACAAAGAGAGCATTTCAGTTGATCTGCACTTATAAATTAACAGTCAATAGTCATGTGCTTGCCGGCGCATTTGACACAAGTCAGGTTTTTGGTGCAGAAATTCCTTGGGTGACCATATTTTTGACAGTGCGTTTGTGGTGTGGCGGCTCAAAGATGACTTTGGTACATAGAAGTGTGGTGATTATACATTTCTTTATTATTCGCTTTGGCTTTTAATTCTATAAAAATGATTTTTTGTTGTACGTTGTGGATATTAATGACATAGTGGTCTAGTGCCGATAGCGTTCTTAAGTTCGTCAAGGTCCGTTGCGTAGTACATATTCCCAAGTTCTGTCTTGAATCCCCGCTCCTCTTTCTGCTTAAAACGTAGTATTTAGTTTTGTTATCCCTGAGCATCTTAATCGCCGCTCAGTAGTTCGTCCAGTCTGTATGGGTACTTCGTTGTTTTTGGCTTCGTAGTAAATGCACCTTCTTAATAGTTTTTATACAGTCCACCAAATAAACATTGGTCGTTTGAGAAGGATCCACGTCCGAGTACGTGGAATTAGGGCAATAAAACATTATTTCTTCACATATATTATTTTCGACTGCTGTCCCATAATTACTAAAATTATTATAATTTATATTTTCACCACAATTTGAACAAAGATTTATTTCACTTGTTCTTTTTCTAGAACAACCAAAAGAACCGCTACTGATACGTATATAAGTTCGGCTCCCCGAACCGTTCCACGCAACTGTTTAACTTACGGACAAAAGGAAACAACGAACTAATAATCATTACTGCTAAACACTAACTGATCCTCACATTATTTACTTTTCTTTATATTATACTATTACACAATATTATATCATATTACATATGTATAATAATTAATCCTTACCTTTCAGCAGTGAGTGAATTTAGTTAAGTGAAGTGTTTCAAATAATTACATTTTATTGAAAATAAATTATTTTTATTATATTTGGTACGTTGTGTCCTATGGCGCACATTAATTAATTGTGCATGCACAAGAAATAAACGAAACAAAACAATTGTTTTTCTTTTATTTAATTTGGGTCTTGGTACGTTGTGTTTGCTGGTGCCCAGTAATTAGAAAATTACTGTGCGCCTTGTAAATAATTTTGTAGAGAAATAAAGTATTTTCTCGAAAGGTTTTCTTGGCTTTTGAGTCAGGGTTTCCGCACGTAGTGAAATATGTCATATCTAAAATAAAAATTTGAGTCTTGAACTTAGAATGTCGCTTCCCAAATTCTATAGAGGGGCTGAACAGTTTCTCCGCATAGAGGCGTCTTGTGACCAAAGGTCCGACCTTCAACAAACCCTGGATGCTTTAGAGCTTCAAGATGAATAGCTCAAGGTATACTGGGGGGAACTTCGGTCTGCCTTCGATACAGCAATGGCCTAAGAACGCGAAGACGCTGATGAAGTGGCCGGTCGTCTCCGACACCGGTATGATGAATGCTTCGACGTTTACCTGGGCTGTGGAACAGTAATTCGGCAGGCAACTACATTGCGTATGGCAGAAGTTCGAGCGCGAGCATTTAACTCAACAACCGTGCAGGATGGGGTGAGAAGTTCAAACCCAAGTTTCAGTGTACCCCCATGCGATTCGGAAATATTCGATGGAGACTATAAATCCTGGCCTACGTTTCGGGATATGTTCAAGGCCATCTACGTGGAAGGGCGAAGCCTAGGAAATCGTAAAGCTGGTGCCAGTGACACTTGTCAGTGATGATCTCTTGATGGCTCCGAGGTCGCAAGGAGAAATTTAGCGGACCGTTACGAAAACAAGCGTATTCTCATTAACGCCCAGTTGAAGACCCTCTTCAACTTAAGAGCCGTTCGGGACGAGGATGGGGTGCAGTTAAAGGGGCTACAACGCCAGATCACAAACTGCATATCGGCACTGAGAGCTCATAGTGTACACATTGGGACATGGTATCCCATCCTCAAATTTCTGTGTACTTCGCGCCTTCCGGAATCTATCCTAGCTTTGTGGGAGCAAAGCTTACTTGACAAAGGTCTGCTGCCAACGTGGGAAGAGTAAAATCGTTTCCTCACCACGGTTTCCAGACGCTGGAAACAATGGCGGATTTGAAAGCAAGGCCCGACACAAAGGTGCAAACACCGAAGAAGGTGCAAGTCTATGCTGCACAGATGCCGCCCACAGGAAGTATATGTAAGCTCTGCCAAGTCAGAGGACACCAAGTGCAGACCTGCCCTACATTCCTGGACTTGAACATTGCGGAACGAACAACGAAGGTGAAGCGGCTACGTCTTTGCTTCACCTGCTTGTAACCATCGTATTCAGTAAAGGATTGCACCGTGAAGGTAAGGTGCGTGAAATGCAACATACGCCACCACACATTGATCCATTCGAACAGAGAGACTGCGAGCCCATTGGAAACACAGGGGACGACAAGAGTACGTAACCATGTCGGAGTACAGCACACGTAGGGAATCAGGCTACCGTATCCACAGGAGCAGCAGCAGTAAGCAACGGCAGTGTTTTTTGACCAACTCACGGAGCGTACTCTTGAGAGCAGCGATCGTCAACATCCACCACCGAGGAGTGAAGTATTCGGCTCGGGCACTCATTGACTCCGGATCTGAACGGCTACAGAGGCGTGTTGGATTGGAGGTAAGACCCACTCAAGCACGGGTGTCTGGCTTGAACGAGACAATTTCGGCACGGGTCCGAAAGTAATGTTCGTTCAAGTTGTAGTCACCACGTGATTCAAACATGTTGATATCTGCGCAGGTTCTAATCCTTCCGAAAATCACAGGGAATCTTCCGAGCAGTCCGATTGATCCCAACATAGTTCAAGATCTTCCAGAGCTGCAGGATGCAGATGTCCGTTCTTCGCCATCTGTCCGAAATTAGAATTTTTCGTCCGCAAAGGCGGCTAGGAGTATTCTGCTTAAGGGAAGGCGCAGCAATAGAAGGAAAAGGTGTGCGGAGCATAGCCACATTACATATTCGCCATCACAGGGAGATCAGAAGCTTGGCCCCTCTGGTCTCTTAAATGAAAAAAAAGTTCCAGGCCAGTTAGAAACGAAAACTGGCAAGAGCAGACAATACCCACCAGTCAAATCAGTGTCCGGCGTCGTCCGTCTGTCTACGGTATCACAAAGCGTAAAAAGAAGGGAAGTCCGCAACGCACAGCTCAGGAGAGTGCGCGCCATCCAAAGTTCATTCGTTCCAGTAAACAAGTATTCATCCGCCCGTTTGTATGGCTGGGTACCCCTACTGCAGTACGGTACGAAAAGAGGGTTGTCAGCAGAAGTCATCACGATGGAGGAACTGAACTGAGAAACGCGGCGGTTAAATTTGATTTCTCAACAGGCATTTCACCCGGAGAAATACCGTTGTTGTACGGAAAATTACATTCCGACAATGGCACAAACTTTGAAAGAGCGTCACGAGTGTTCCAGCGAGGGATCGACAAACAGGTAAATGATATGTCCCGAAGCTAAGAAGCTAACCCTATGTTTGACGGAAGGTGGTCGCTGAGCTATGCCTCTCGGCACCATTTACCTAATGCGTGTCTGATGGAATTGTACGCTTCTAGACCAGCCGGTCTGATATTTTCAACTGGTGAACCTGTGCATCTACGGTTCTGTGAGGTGTGACTCGATCACCGCCTCCACGATGGCCGATTGTTCGCGTGAGGGTCGCGGCCTCGATTTTCGAATTCTCCAGCTAGCAGGCCTCTGAATCTTCGTTGTGAGGGGCCAGCTGGGAAATATTGGGGAAACAAGCAGGCAACGAGTATTTCAAGTGAAATCTGGGCGGGAGGTGCTAGTGACGGCTGCGTAGAAAATGCAGACGAAAGCCAGGAGAGACAGCAGCATGGGAGCAGATACTACCACTAGGTTTAAGTAAAAATGCCCTAGTTCTAATTATGATTTGTTAGAATTAGGGTGGATTTTATTAGATACAGGTGAATTTGTTAGATTTAAGTTGTATTTGAAACAGAAATATATAAGATTAAGAATTGAATGCTTCTTATATTAAGTATGAATTGAGAGGGTTGCATCGAAGCTGCAATTGTGGCGGAATATTCGCGAACCCCCCAGCCCTGAATAGGCGCACGCTCTTACGAAGCCAACCGCTTCATTTACAAATGAGCGGGGAGCGGACTCCCTTTAGGAGTCAAAGCTCTTACAGAACTTTTGCCTGCAATCTCACCTATCAAGACAAGGGCTCACAGAACCTGCAAACTCCGTGTGACAGAGTGAGATGGAATAGAAGCGGACGGCTTCTGCAGTGAAGAGTTCCAACGGAACACTCCATAGAGCGCCCAAACAAAGAAAATGGCGAGGAGCGGATGGCTACCTTGGTGAGTGCAGCGCTGCCAAAAGTTCCAACGGCACTTTCGCCCGGCGTCTTGATCGGCTTCCTGAAGAGATCTTTATAAACCATATGTTCAGTTCGTTCCTAGTTACCAAAGACAAAACACGCGCTACGCGCCACTCAAACTCGACCAACCCGCGCTACGGGCTCTTGTTCAACATTATATAAGTTAGACTAAAATAAATATCGTAAAAGTTAAAACCTTTTTAATTAACTTAAAATCGCCAAAAGAGTGTGTTTTTTTTTTTTTTTAAATTTCAGATGCAATATATGCACCGGGCGCCCAACGACTTGTTCGTTAGCAGCCTCACCATCACAACCACGGGAATGCGCACCTTCTTATTATTTTTATACAGTCCACCAATTAAACACTCATACTGTTTTTTGATAGCGGATGTATTTTTGCGAGTCGGGGGCAAAAATATAAAATGTTTGTATTGAAATAATCAAATAGTGAAAGTTAAAAAGGGCTAACATAAATTGTTTCGAATCCTTGCTTTATTAAATATTTATTTGTAACAAAAAAATAAATAAATAAAATAAACAATAGCGAGATGTAAAAAAAATATTCCAACTGGAGCTGAACAGCAACCCTCAGTTCAACACCCTGAGCCAAGTGCCTGATTTAGAAACATTAATCATTGAAAGCACATTATGTTTTCAAAATACTATAGATAACAACGCATGCCGCAATGTTGTTGTTGATGCGTATTCATACTGAGATAGACAGCATTAATTCGGATGAGTCATCTAAGTCAGATCTTGAAGATCTGTATGTCACCACGAAGGCATTACTCATGTCATTATCAGCGCGTTACTCTCAGAAACCTCATGCAGAGTCAACGTTGCATGAAGATTCACTTTATTATAGATAACTGCCAAAAATGAAGTTGCCAAAGTTCAGTGGTAATTCCCTGGACTATAAAAATTTTAGAGGGATGTTCGACAGTCTTGTAGACTGTAAACAAGGATTATCGGATGTTGATAATTCAATCACTTACTTTCACGTTTAGAGGAGTATGCATTAGGCACTGTTGACGAATTCCAAGTAACTGACTCTAATTATAAAAAAGTATTGCCAGCTCTTGATCGTGTGTATAATAACAAATGTCTGTTGCTTTTTTAAATGAATTTCAAGACTTTTTGCATTGCCAGTTATATGAAGTCCGTCTGCCTCATCTCTATGCAACATGGTTGACTCGTTTATAGGGGATAACAGAGCGATATCAAATGCAATTCTCATTCACATAGTCATATCAAAGTTAGACTCGGAAACACGATCTAAATGGGAAGAGGCTTGGGATTACCAGAATCGCCCACTATGGAAGAATTGTGAAGCTGCACTTAACAAGCGATACCAGCACTTGTCTGCTGGAGAATCGATGACGGGTCAGGCAAGAGCAGCAAAATTTTAAAGTGACTCAGGGTTTAAACGAAATAATAAAGCGTCACTGTCCGTTTCGCAAGGAAGACATGTTCAAGATGCAAGATTTGTTTTATTATACAAGCGTGTAAATCATTTTCCGCTATTACAGTCGAAAGTCTTTTTAAATTCGCAAAAGGCGTTCCGTTATGCATAAATTGTTTGCGCAAAGGACATGGTGTATCTTCGTGCAAATTAAAGCATTGCCAGGTGTGTGCTAGGCGTCATCACACTTTGCTACATCGCTATTCCCCTGAAAATTAGATTATAAACAACAGTGAATCCCAAACATTAACAGGAGCACCTCAAGCATTAGCGGTGTCGTCGGTAAATACTGTCTTGACACCCGAAAGTGACTCTGTGTTGCTAGCCAATACGCTGCTCAAAGTCAAATATCAGCAAGGTCTGCACCAGTACGCCAGAGTTCTCTTGGACTCTGGATCGCATGAATTTCATCACTGAAGGTCTAGCCAAGAACCTACAATTAAAGAAGTACCGTAAGAACGTGCATCTATTGGGGATTGGAAATTCAGACTTATCAGCTCATCAATTCGTACATACATCAGTTTCGTCGCGCTTTAATTCCTTCAAGTTAGGTGCAGAATTTATATTCTTAAAGCAATCACATCATACCAACCAGATAGATCACTTCCACCAGCCAAATGGAATATTCCCAAAGATATCGTACTCGCCAAACCGGAAGTAAACAAACCTCAGAATACTTTCTGAACCTCAGAATACTTTCTGAGGTTTGTTTGCTACTCGGCGCAGATGTTTTCTTCGACCTGCTGAAGGACAGTCGAATCAAGCAAACGGGTCAATCTCCAACGTTGCAGAATACAAAGTTTAGGTGGGTCGTATCTGGATACTATAAATCAACACAGCGAGCCTAACCGAAAATGCATTCAGTGATAAGTATATGTCAGAACACTTGTCCTCCTGACACCTTAGTTCGCAAATTCTGGAAGTTCGAAAGTATTCCAAGCGACCTAATGTAGAAATGTGTTCCCCAGAACAAATGCTTTGCGAGAAATCTTTCATTGAAAATATTGTCAAATTACTCTCGGGGCGGTTAAGTGTGTCATTACCCTTTAAATCAAGCCCTAAAATTTTATGCTCATCGTGTGAAACTTTTAATTTTTTTTTATTTTTGTTTTTCATTTTCCCAAAAGAAGAGTACATTGTTTATTATAGAAAAATAAATCGACTATTGTACAGATTAATATTTAGGACAAGTTGGTGAATTTCAATTTTACAATCAGTTTGTAAAGTCGTGTTGTGACTGGAATTTAACAATATTTTAACAATAAATAAACAATTAAAGATAACCCCAATTAAAATTATTAATTGGAAGTAATGTGTTATGTGAAGTCCACTGGTCTCACCCTTTTTGGTCTACGTTGCCGAGTTAGTTCATCTAATGGTAATGTATTCACACTATCGTTCGAAAGCTGGGAAAGTTTGGTTTGGTATTTTCTGCTTAAATTGATTATTTCCTCATCTACTGTCGCAATTCGTAGGTCTCGATGAAGGTCCGTGTTGGTGATATACCATTGGGCTTTTGTGATGGTGGGAATAATTTCTGATTATTGCCTCTGGATTAGCTTTATATTTGATTTTTTGGCAACTCCCCATATTTCGGCTCCATATGTCCAAATTGGTTTAATAATTGTCTTATAGATTAGGGGCTTGTTTTCAAGTGAAATGTTTGTATTTGGTTTGAGCAGCCAGTGCAATTGTCTTACTTTCATTTTGATTTGATCAAGTTTTTTTTGTATATGGTGTTTCCAGTTTAGTTTACTGTCAATATATAATACTAAGTATTTGGCTTCTTTTTGAATGATTACGTCGTCTCCGTCAATATTTATATGGATTGGTGTGAATCTAGTCTTAGTAGTGTATATATCTTGTACTGTTTTGTTTTTGTTTATTTTAATATGCCACTTTCTAAGCCAGTCAAGTGTTTTATTAAAGTCTACTTGCAACATGGATGTGGCAGTATTTATGTTTTTATGAGCACTTAGGAGTATTGTGTCATCGGCGAAAGTTGCAATCATCGACGAATTGTGAGTGTGATATGGTATGTCTGCTGTGTATAGGGTATATAATAAAGGTCCTAGCACACTTCCCTGTGGAACTCCTGAATTTATTTCTCTAATGGTTGAGTATTCGTCTGAGTATTTAACTAAGAAGTATCTACCTGTGATATATGATGTTAATAGATGTGCCATGTTTTGAGGGAATATATTGTTAAGTTTTCCTTTGAGTCCTTTATGCCAAAACTTGTCAAAAGCTTTTTCCACGTCCAAGAAGAGTCCAATACAAAATTTATTATCCGTAAGTGCGTAACTCTGTGCACTTGTTGTATCGTTGAGTGACTTCTTCGGAAGCCAAATTGGTGATTTGGAATGATGTGCCTGCGTTCTAGTAGTGGCAATAGTCTACTTCTTAATATCTTTTCGAAGATTTTTGAGATTACAGGGAGTAGACTGATTGGTCTATAAGACTCGGCTTTTGATGCGTTTTTGCGTGGTTTCGGGATGGCAATAATCTCAGCTACTTTCCAGATTCTCGGAAAATAGTTTAGTCTGAACATAGCGTTAAAGATGTTTCTTATATAATAAATCGACTATTGTACAGATTAATATTTAGGACAAGTGGGTGAATTTCAATTTTACAATCAGTTTGTAAAGTCGTGTTGTAACTGGAATTTAAAGATAACACCAATTAACAATGATTAAGTAATGTAATGAAGTAATGTGTTATGTGAGGTCCACTGTTCACACCCTTTTTAGCCTACGTTGCCGAGTTAGTTCATCTAATGGTAATGTATTCACACCATCGTTCGAATGCTGGGAAAGTTTGGTTTGGTATTTTCTGCTTAAATTGATTATTTCCTCATCTACTGTCGCAATTCGTAGGTCTCGATGAAGGTCCGTGTTGGTGATATACCATTGGGCTTTTGTGATGGTGGGAATAATTTCTGATTGTTGCCTCTGGATTAGCTTTATATTTGATTTTTTGGCAACTCCCCATATTTCGGCTCCATATGTCCAAATTGGTTTAATAATTGTCTTATAGATTATGGGCTTGTTTTCAAGTGAAATGTTTGTATTTGGTTTAAGCAGGTAGTGCAGTTGTCTTACTTTCATTTTGATTTGGTCAAGCTTTTTTTGTATATGGTGTTTCCAGTTTATTTTACTGTCAATATATAATCCTAAGTACTTGGCTTCTTTTTGAATGGTTACGTCGTCTCCGTCAATATTTATATGGATTGGTGTGAATCTAGTCTTAGTATAGACTGTATATAACTTGTACTGTTTTGTTTTTGTTTATTTTAATGTGCCACTTTCTAAGCCACTTTCTCGATTGAAACTGCCGGAAGAAAATTTTTCTCTCTAAAAAAGCGAATGGACAAACAACCTGAAGTTCTGGTTACGTATATATATTTTACGAAAGAATATATCGATCTCGGTCGCATGACAGCTACCGATAACTATATCCCGAGAGAGCCGCATTTTTTTATTTCTTACCAATCCGTGCTAAGACCACAAAGCTCTACGACTAAACTAAGAGTTGTTTTCGATGTATCAAGTCAAACAGAGTCTCAAAAGTCCCTTAATGATATGGTGGGCCCAACGATTGAATCATGTCTATATGCCACACTCTTAAGATTCCGGTTTCGCGAATATGCGGTAATCGACATAACAAAAATGTGCCGTCAAGTGGAACTAAACGAGAAAGACCGCAATTTTTAATTGATCATTCGGAGGGAGCACTCTACAGATCCCTTACAAATTTATCGAATAAATACACTTACGGAAGAGCCTGTGCTCTATTTTTGGCAATTGGATGTCTCAAACATATTAGCGACCTTTACTCTGAATCACACCCTCGTGGTTCTTTCTCACTTCCAAATGACTTCTACGTTGATGACTTGGTATCCGAACCTAATAAAAGTGAAGGATGTCAACTATTGGGAAACCTTGGAACATCCGGGCTTTCGGTCGCAAAAGGGGCAGCGAATATTCAGTTCAACACTGATCAACATTCAACAGCATAAGACTCACTCGGAGACCACGAAGACAATGGCGCTAGGCCTGACTTGGAACCCGAAGGAATATATTTTAAATACGACATGCCACAAATATGTCAAGAGTTTGTCGCAACTACACGATCGATTTTGGCCTTCACTGCCCGTTTGTCCGATCCGTTAGGCCTGCTTTGTACTATTGTCACAGGGGCGAATATATTAATCCAAGATATCGGGCTGCTCAAATTAGATTGGGATGACCCTAATTCCAAAACAACTTATTCGTGAGTTGCTCTCCTTTTATAAAATGGGTTCGGTGTCTATACAATGACACATTGGGATGTACAAAAAAGCATACTGCCATATTCGTGGATTCGGCGATGCAACTACACGAGCCTATGGATGTTGTTTATATGTTGAGAGTGAGCAGCTCCGTGGTGTACTAGTATGGTTGCAACATTCAAAACGAAAACTGTGCCTCGATTGGAATTATGCGCTGCGCACCTACTAGCCAAACTCTGGAGTAAAGTGTTCCAAATAATCGATTTAAAAGTCGACAGCATCGTCTTCTGGTCAGATTCGGAAGTGCTTTTACACTGGATGCAAACTCATTATTTCGTAGTTCATGGCGTTATGTACCAACGAAGGATAATCTTAGTGATTTGGTATCCCGTGGATGCACATTAACTGCATTAAGCAGTTCATTTTTGTACAATGGCCTAAGCTTTTTATACCAGGTCAGCAAGTCTTGGCCACTAAACAAACATATTCAATTAACCGACGAGCAAATCACGCTCGAAAAGAGGGAGGTTGTCAACGTTTCTATCGCGGCCGATGTCGAATTAAATCGAAATCATTGAAAATTCTTCTTCATATCTGCGAGTCTTACGGGTTGTAACTGACATACTTCGTTGGAGAATAAAAAAGTCAATAAAGTCATATAGTGTCAAATATACAGGACGACAGTGCTCTCTGCCTTTAATTTTGTTGAGTTTTTGTTATTTCTGTTGACGTTCAGAATTACTGGTAGACAATTTCGGCTTCCAGTTAGTCTCCCCGTTAATTTTTTAAGGGAGAACTGTTACCTCTTTGTAGTTAATACTCTTTGGTTTCAGTATACTTGCTTGACTTGTTGTGCTTTTTTGCACAGTGTGTTGATACTCACAAATAAATTGTGAAAATAAATTAAAATTCTTCTCTTTCTAGTTCATTTATTTATTTTCAATCACACTTTTGATAATTTTTTTTTATTTTATATATTTATTTTATTTTTGCACACTAATTAAATAATTATTATATTCAGAGGTGTCACAGAAAACTCTTCCACCTCAATTCCCACCGAATAACGATTTTAGTTGTCAAAGAAAACTCTTTAGGTAGGATGCAAAACCTTCACAGTTTTGTTGGGATCATTAGTTATTTTCGCTTATAAGAACAGCTTCTTAAATAAAACCATTGATACCAATGGATATATTATTCTTTTTCAAAGAAATCAGCATAAATTTTTTTTTGAACAAATAATTTGTTTATTTGCAGGCAACTCAATCGAGAACAGAGATGCAAACTCGTATTAAATTGAATGCAAAATTTTTCGAAGGTTTGGTTTTATCGAATAGATCAATAAATTGTGTTGTGTATTGAAGTAATAAATTTAATAATAACGTTGTTATGTTTAAAATGTTAGTTAATAGTGTATTTTCTATGCATTTAAAGTAAACGTTAATTCAAAACTTGTTTCAAGTTGGCAAATGCAAAACTCCGAATGTGAATGCGAAGTTGAGAAAACGAAGAAACTTATTATTTTTGTGTTCTTAAAAATATTTATAGATAAATAATTTTTTGCAGAGGAAATTTTCATATAGACATTTTCGAAAAATGCATTGATTATATAAACAAATATACATTGAAAAGTGACATTCACAGAATACAATTGAATTAATGCACATGGGAGTTGTCGCGTATGTTGTCAAATTTGGCGCGAGGAACATTTCAAAATATTTTCTTTTACAATTTTAAAAGTACAATTGTAGTAATTTCATTTCTTAATTGTTTTTTAATGGCAAATACATTTTTACCGTCAAGAAAAACAACAAGTTGAAGTGGTTTGGGTATTGGATAACATTGTTTCGAACAAACGAAAACTCTCGAGGTTCTGTAACACCTACGGTTTTGCCGAGAGTTTTACAAAACTCCCGAAGCCGAAAACTGGAGAGTTTTCTGTAACAACCTTGATTTATTAATTTTTAATCTATTACAAATGAAATATTTTTAGACTGATTTAATGATAATAAGCTTAGAGGGGTTTCTTGTTGGATGTGCGCTAACATCGCCAAATTGGAAGCCAAATTGGTGACCTGGAATTGTATGGCTACGTTCCAGGAAAGGCACGATTACTATACGCAAGAGATATTCACATAATTTGGATAGCACAGGCAGTAAGATGATTAATCTATATGATAACAGCAGAGATAGGTCTTTACCCGGAGTTGGAATCGCAATGACTTCAGCAGACTTTGGGGAAGTAGTTTCATTTGAGTAGAGCATTAAATATGTTACGTATATAAATCACAGCAATTGGTAGAAGCCTGTCATAGTCTGGTGGTTTTTTGGCCCTATATCCTGTTGAATGATGACTAGAACTTTGGAGGCCGTAGTTTTTTTGAGTCGTAATGTTTCAGGTACGTTAGACGGGTTAGAGTGTGGGACGTCTAAGTTCTGTTGCTCCTCAGCAAATATTTTCTCATAATAATCTGCTAAAACCGATGCTTTAGCTCGATTTGTTGTTGCCCTTGATCCATTGTCATTTTATTTATTGGTGCCTGGTGCATGGTTTTGTTAGTCAGTTTTTGTATTGATATCCAAAGCAAGTACTCTTTGTAGTTTGTAGATGTTATGCTTTGGAGGGAATTTGTGACTTGTTTGTTTTTAAGGTATTTCCTAATGTCTTTTGTTGCCCTATGCCATCTGGGTGGTTTGCTTTATGTATACTGTGTCCACAAATTTTTTGGTGTTTTTCACTTGTACAGTGGGATTTTCAGATTAAGGCGATATCAGTATCGTTATTATTGAAGTGAAACTTCTTTAGCGAGGTATAAGTCCAAAAACAGTGAATTGGAATTCAGGATGGTGGTGCTTGAGAGACGTAGAGGGGATAATCATTGGCTTGTCCGTCTGATTTGTATGATAATGAGTGTGAAAGAGAATTAGAATGGATGACTTTGCTTGTGTCGTTGCTGCTTTGTTGTTGTTGTTGTTGCTCCTATTTGGTTTTGTTTGGTATCATATAAATAATTAAATACGTTATTTGCCCCAACTATTTTTAAACTTCATTCCCACTATTTTGTGAAGCCCTTTCACTTCAATAGTGTGCTTATATAGGTGAGACACATTTTTTTTATGTGAAACATCTTTGGTTTCCGTAGAGTAAAATTTTAAAGTGACGTCAGAGCGTCATCGCGTCATCACGTCATCGCGACACTGCATTTTCGTTCTTTGTAAACAAATGAAATCTAATAAAAATAACAAAAAGAGGAAGGGCACGCGCTTTTGCTCTATTTTTTTCTTTAAGAAATAACTAAATAAATTAGAAAAATTGTTTAAATTTCATTTATACCTATTTTTGCGATAGATATCGAAGTTGAAAAATACTAATTCTATCTTTACTACCAGGCAAACAGCAAAACTACAAGTGCCCCAGTTGAAAACGAAATCAAACCAACAACAGCAACAATCAAGCGTGTGACATTTGTTTTTTTCTTATTTGCCGAACATAAGGGTAGACAAAGAAAAAGATGTGCCTCGTGCAGGGATATCTATATATAAACTTGTGATTCAATACTAGTGAATGTTGTGTTGTATAGCTATTGTGCTTGTATAAGATTGTACTGGTTTCTTATTGTGTGTATCACTCGGAATATTTTTATATGATTTTGCATTGTGATCAAGTTTTCTTTTTTTTCTGGCCGCCGGGTACTTTCATTTCCTTCATATAAAAAGCAAACGTTGTTTTCCCCGCTCTTGTATGTGATGCTTTCAAAGAGTATACTCTGAGAATCAACAGAAAGTATGTTCTTGTTCGTTTTCCAAGCAACTCACAAACACAAAAATGAAGAAGAAACATTGCAGAAATAACCAGAAAACATTGAAACTTTTTTTGTTTTTGGGCTGGCAGTGACTTTGCATAGTAAGTATATTGAGCCGTATAGATTTAAAAATCAAATTTAATTAAACGCCGAAAAACGATAAAGTTGGTTATTGAAAAGTGAATTGTGCAAAATTAACTAATGGAAAATTCAGGCAAGCTTAAGCAAAAGTTAGTAATACTTAAATTTTAATTAGATATTAACGTGAATTTTGTGTTTATTTTGTGCATGCACAATTAATTTCTCGCATACTTTAAAAAGAGAGGGAATTAATGCAAATTTTAGACGCAATGAACAAATAATGGCAGACGCGGATAAAATTGACAAACCTCAATCACTAAAAAGTTCAAACAGAACCGAAGTACGATACCCAGCAAATATCTACGTCACTACATGAAACTGGTGAATCTTTCCAGAAGATGCAACAAAAAAGAGTTCGACAAACGTAAAATGCCCAAACTTATAGATGTCGCAAAATAGGTAGTTCGGAAGCAGTTAATTCCCCGCATACTTTAAAAAACGAAAGAGAGAGAATTAACGCAAATCAAACTCGCAATTAACAAAATAATTGCACAGAGCCGAGATTTAGGAAACTTTAATGAACTACTACAGAATCGGGGAACTTTACCTGTGCCTTATTATAACATTTCTCAACACACTTCAGCTAATGCGCAGTTTAAAAACCACTTTTTAGACAAAAATTTTGGAATTACATATAGTGTATGCGATAGGTTGTGGTACGACCAAAATCTTAAACGAATTCCCTTCTAACTGCTGCACTATGTTTATTAGTATCGATATAAATAATTACGGTCTTCACGAAACGTCGTATATGTGTTGCATATGTTATAAATTTTATATTGCTATAAAGGCGTATACAAACTGGCCGTAGCTCTATACAAAAAAAATGTTAGCAATGTTAGCAATACTAATCACACAATTGAGTGTGATAAACGAATAACTCTGGGTGTTGACAGCATTATTGTGAATTTTTATATTTATTGTGAATAGCAAGACTGCTCAATCATTTGGTAATTGTGATAAAAGAAATGGCAGAGATAAGTTGCAAAGTGCTTGTGTTACGAATTTAATTTTTTATTAATTTTTTTTTTATTATATATAAATTTACTTATTGAATCACTTTGTATACAACACAAAGCCAAACAATAATTTAGAAATCTTAAACTAAGTAATGCGTTATTTAAAAGTTTCTTTGGTGATGAGCTAAGAAACTTTTCTATGTTTCGGGGTCCTCCCAGGTTAATGAGGCAGGAAGGGCATTCCTACTTAGGCGCGTATATCTGCTCATCTGCAAGAGTGAACGAGCTAGTGGGTTGGGATGTTGCGAGAGTTTCAGGTGATATTTCTGATGCATTTTAACCAGCTAGATCTCTGTGGATATTCGCGTTTGACATGTACCAGGGAGCACCTGTTAGAGTGCGAAGTATCTTTGATTGTGCTCTTTGAATAACTTCGACATTACTTGGGCTTGCGTTCCCCCAAAGCTGGGAACCGTATGTCCAGATTGGCTTTATTGTTGTATTATGTAGTAGAACGTTTAGATCGAGGCTTAAACCAGATCTTCCGTTTAATAGCCAATGGAGGGATTTGGATTTTAATTTCATACAGATTTTTTTGGCTTCTATATGCTTCCGCCAGGTGAGTCGTCTGTCCAAGTGAACTCCTAGGTAAGTGACTTCCGTTGAGTGCGGGACAGTAGTGTTATTAAAGATGATAGATGGGCAGTCGCTCTTATTTAGGGTGAATGTCACGTGCTTACGTTTGTCCGGATTGACATTTATACGCCAATTGTCCATCCAGTACGGTGCAAGTTGCAGATGGTCGCTTAGCTCTTTTGACGCTTTTTTAGGGCAGCGTGAGCGACAGGTGATTGCAGTGTCATCTGCAAAGGTTGATATCAGGAGCCGGTGGTTTTTAGGTATATCTGAGGTGAATAAGACGTACAACAGCGGACCGAGAACACTGCCTCGTGGAGCGCCAGCATTTATGTGATACTCCTTTGTGGTAAAATTTTTGAATCTGCCCAGAAATCCTTTTTGTGAAGTATGATTCCAGTAGTTTATGTGAGTTCTGTAGAAGAATTCTTTTTATTTTGTAAATAAGGCCATCATGCCATACACGATCGAAAGCTTGAGTAATGTAAATGAATATAGCTGAACAGTATTCTCGGTATTCAAATGCAGTTCTGATTTACGTAGTGACTCCGTTTACTTGATCGATTGTAATGTGTTGTGGTCTAAAGCCGAATTGATGTGTGGGGATAATATTATTCCAGTTTAGATGTGGTGAGAGCTTCTTAATAAAATATTTTTCGCATACTCTCGACAACATCGGGAGCAAGTTTATTGGCCGGTATGAAGTGACCATCGATATGTCTTTACTTACTTTCGGGATCAAGATTATTACTGACTTCATCCATGAAGCTGGAATATAACCCACTCTAGGTATTGCATTAAAGAGCATTGCAAGGAATGATATAGCGTATTTCAGTAGCTCAATAATCATCTTTCTTGTGATGAGGTCGTGCCCTGGAGACTTCTTTAGGAGTAATTTCTTCTGAATTACCGCACCTAAGTCATTTGAATTAGTTTTAAGTATGCTGTTAGTATGGAATGAAGTACATGGCACCTGGGGAATCTGGAATTCGATTCTAGGCATGTTTGGATGGAAGACGGATTTTAGGTGGTTAGCAAAGGTGATGGCCTTTTCCTCATCAGATTGCGCCCAGTTAGCCACTTTTCGTACGGGGCAATCATGAGGTCTTGTGCTTTCCAAATCGAATACTTATTGCTCGTTGGTGAGAGGTTCTCAATGTACTGCCTTTGGATTTTACGTGCTTCAATCTTTAGAGCATCTTAAAAGTTTTTTTTGCAATTTTAAATTTGTCAAAGGATGCGGGAGAATTACTTGACGGCCATTCACGTCTTAGCCGGCATTTTTCTAATACTAGGCTTTCAATTTCCGCGCTAGTTAATACTACAGGTTTCTTGACATCACTGTGTGCCTTCGGTGTCGTGGCAACGGCAGCACTCGCAATGGTTGAGTTGAAATGGTTTAGTGAGTTATCAATGTCTGATTCGGTGTCAAGTTTTGGTCTCATACAAATATGGGCGCTGACCTGTTTTTTATACCTGAGGCAATCAGTTTTCCATGAAGTAAGCATAACGGAATGAGTACTTTTTGTGGGGTGCTCCAATAGATGATATGTGACTGGTGAATGGTCTGATGAAAGCTCGGCATGAGTTTCCGCTGAAAGCGTCATCTTTCCAGTTGAAATTTCGATGACAAGAGACGTAGCTTGCATATAGTTCTTGGAGTATGATACTGACTGGTAATGCTTAAGCCGCTTTCTAATAAGTATACCCGTTCCGCCGTGTGCTTTGCCATCGAGGTTATTTGTGGAATAGAAGGATTAGCCTGATATCTCAAATTTGGGTCTGTTTGTAAGGTGCGTTTCGGAAAGCAATAAAACATCAGTTTCTGTATCCGAGAGGTATTTTGTGAACTCAAGCTTTTGTTTCGATACGCCACTTGCGTTCCAAGAGGTTATTTTGAGCGGGAACATTTTAATTACCAAGTTTTTAAATGATAAGTTTTTGCATTTTAAGTACCTCCTGAAGCATGTTTTGCATCATTAAAGTACTTTGAGACATGCATTGTATAACACTAGCAATCATTTGTTCAAGAGAGCTATGTGGTGTAGGTGGAGTTGTTTGGGTTACACAATGTTTAGGGAGTTCACTTTCTGAGGTTGTTGGAGTGTTTTACTTGCTATTTTCTCCGGCTTTGGGTTGGGTATTTGTTGAGGTTTAGGTCGAAACACGGATGCATATGTTATGTTGGGGATGGTACCTTGGAATGTGCGTGGTTTTTTCGTAGTAGTTGGTAGCCTCGGGCCCGCTACGGGATGTTATTTATTGCTGTTTCATCCGGATTTTAAATTCCTTAAAAACTGGGCAACCTCTGTAAATTGCAGTGTGATTACCTACGCAGTTGGCGCATTTTTTGATGTAGTCTCTGTTTTGCTTACAAGGCAGGTTGAGGAATCATGGGGGTCACCACAAGATACACAGACACATGGTAGTATGCAGTACGATTTCGTATGGCCGAATACATGGCAGTTTGTGCACTGCACAGGGTCTGGGCGCTTGTGCGGTTCCTCCACGACTATTCTGCGATGGAGCAGGTATGACTTTGAATATGGGTTGCGAAATTTTTCTTCTATGTGTATTACAACCTTAATTGACAACCCTTTTTCCGCAAGGGCACTTTGAATTTCCTTGAAATCAACACCAGCTTCTATTCCTTTTATGTTAAGTTTACATTTGTGTAGAGGACAACAGCTAATCTAGGACGTCAAAAAACGAAATTGGTAAATGTAGTTTGTTACTTTTTGACTTTTATATAATTATAACATTTCGTGGAGATCCTTAATGTAAAACTTTGTACATGTCAGTCTTCTTTAAAGAGGGGTAAAATTCCAACATGTTCAACCACAAATGGACTTAAGTATCCGCCACAACCAGACTATTTGCCTGAGCTGGATTTGGTCACTGAAGGTTTAATATCCCCCCGACTATGCAAATCAGAAGACTTCGTCATGGTCAGGGTCAATATGGGATTTTAGGGGAAATTATCAACGTTCCGGTCTTGGTAAATAATATGGTTACTTGTCTTCCAAGGGTAGTTGGCGATGTTTATTAATGTCCATATAAAGCGCAAAAAGATACACAAGTCAAGTTACATGATGGGCTTTGTTAATAAACGAGTTATTAGACAGTGGCTTGAATTCCTCATCAAGACTCTTTATAGATTCTACGCTATAAGTATTGAGAATATGCTGATTATGGAAAATACAGCACCATCTGTACCCATCGAAACTTTCAGTGAAGAAATAGATATGGAATATAGTCTCCACGCTCAACAACAATCGCTGCAATGGAACGCAGAGAATTTTTTAAGAATAGCTTCAGCAGAGCACGAAGTTCCAATAAGTTTACTTTTTGATGACCACTGTGAAGAGCTGATAGACTTGGTCTGACTCCACAGCACTTGTTATATATGGCCATGAAAATTTTACGAATTCATACTCGTGATGCGTTGACTACTGCTTTCAAATATATAGGAAAGAATACAAACCTTACTCGAGTCCAAGTAGAATCATCGGATTTTGTCTATGGATGTCTTGAAACAAATTTAGCATTACTGAGTTCAATACCAAATTCCACCTGATAATGGTTGCAACGAAAACGGGATCCTCTTGCTATGATTCGTCAACTCGGCAAGCCAACATTTTTTTTGACTATGAGTGCAAATGAAATTTGTTGGCCAAAGTTGATGAAGCTTTTATATAAACTACGCAATCACGGATCAGAAATAAGTTTTGAATAGCTGGCAAATATGCATTTCAAGCATAAAGCAACCTTTTCAATAAAGATTCGGTCCCCTGCGCCAATCATTTCAATAAACTGGTACAAGTTTTCTTAAGCATACTTCAGCCCACAATACATAGCCCTGATGGTAAGCATTTCATCAAGCATTACTTTAAACGAATTGATTTTCAACACCGCGGTAGCCCGTATTCACATATACTGATTTGGTTAAATTAGCCTCTAATTCAAGCTTTAACTGAAGATAGAATACCGGTTGTAACATTGATTGCCCAACTAGTGTCAGTGTCTCCAGTTAATGCATTTGGATTTGACAAACTGCAGAAACATAAACACAATTTTAGGTATTTTAAAAAGAAAAATTCCAGTCTTTGTCGAGGCACCATTCATGCCATGCTTATCAACAACAATTCTTCAACCGATGCCAAAGATGTACAAAGAGATTACGAATGCACTAGAAACTAAGGATTATCCTGATATAGATAATTCCTGACGGGTCAATAAAATAAACTCTTATGATATATATCTCCGAGCTGGAAGAACAAGACCGCGAGTATTTTTAAAACGTGAAACCACATAAAAATGGTATAACTCATTTAATCCTTTTATTCTTAACGTTGTGGGCTCAAATATGGATTTCCAATTTATTGTCGAGGAGTATTCTTGTGCAACGTATGTAGTTGAATATGTAAATAAAACAAACAGAGGTACAAGTAATCTTCAACGCAAAATAATAGATACGATGGAAGAGCATCCAGAATTTGATTTCATAGAGATAGCGAGGAAGCTTAGCCTCGACATGTTAAACTGCGTCGAGCTCACGAGCCAAGAAGCTGCTTGGTTCCTTCTTAGACGGGATATATCAAGAAGCTCGGAAAATTTGCTTATATTCCAACTGTGTGGCCTGTTGAGCGAGATCGAGATCAGAAAATCAAATAAAACATTACTCGAAGAAAATATCTATAGACCACAAGAATTAATTTATATTACCTTAACCCAAGCCGTTGCTTTTTATACTGTGTCTAAAGCAAATAAGTGGACCCAACGACACGATCCACTAATATTACGTTACCGTAACTATGACATGTCAGCTGATCCTAATGAGCACAAACGTGAAACGGTTAGTTTGCATTTGCCTTTTCGCGACGAAGAAAATGAGGTAGTTGCAGAAAAAAAGTATATTCAAACATGCGATGATAACGATTTACTCATGCAGCGAAGACTGGAATTCGAGTCAAATTTAGATATTGAAAAATATATCCAGATCTTTCTAGGGTTATGCATTGAGAACAATGATGGTGAAGACCTTGCAACATACCTATATTTCTTGGCGAGAACTGTAAGAGATGCGGACCCGTAAACTGAATTTATCGCAAACAGTAATACGGAAGCCAATGCAGATTTAGGACTAGCGAATTTAAATCGTCTTGGGCCAATTGTGAAAAAACGAGATAAGATCATGGATAGGAAGGACTTTAACCGCATTATGCGTTCAGCGAATTTCAGTCAGAAAGGTCTATTATTGCATGTTATCTGGCATTTCTCAAATAACGCAACTACAAGTTTTTCTTACGGAACCGGCAAGATGTGGAAAAACTTTCGTGATTCACGCCCTCCGAGAAAATTACAACAGTTTTTGTAATACTGATAGATATTGCAATGTATATCTGACTTGCGCATCAACAGGAAAGGCGGCAGTTATCATTTAAAATCACCATTGGACAAACTAAGCCTTTGTATTTTGAAGTTGCCCAACAATACCGTAGTCTTTTCTAATACATTGAATGTATTCTAGTAGATGAAGTCAGTATGATTTCGGCAGAATTGAATGAAAAAACTGAATGTCGGTTGAAGCAAATTTCGGGTATTAAATCCTCCTATAGCGGTAAAGACATTTTTCTTATAGAAGATCTACGACAATTACCCGATGTACGCGTGAATCCTATCTACAAACAAACAAAAAATAGCATGACAGGTCCAACATTTTGGCGGACCTTGAGATTCTATGAACTAAGCCAAATTATGCGCCAAACAAATATTGACTTCTCGCAATTGCTAACAAAAATAGGAAATGGTCAAATATTCGATCACAATGAGCTAAATTTAATTGAATCAAATTTTTATTCCAAAAGATAAAACGACGAGCACTGTCCTAATGGCATTCGACTGTTATTTAAAAATCATGACGTCGACCAGTATAACAAACGGATATAAGCCCGAGTCCGGATAAAGTGTTATCTGTTGCTAAAGACATTTTCACTGGCAACATTACAAATGAACAACAGGCTCATTTTAGGCAACAACTACACACAGAAGTTGTCTTATTGGATTGCCCCACGAGATTATGCTCGTAATTGGTCGCTCATATTTGGTTACGATAAACATATACGTATCCGACGGCTTAGCAAATGGAGCTTTAGGGGTTTTGGAATTTATTAAATATGAGCGAAACATTGAAACCGATAAAAATGGGACAGATATTAGTTTGGAAAATGGTGCCATACAAAAACTAAGGAACATATCTCCGAGATACGTGGTGCGACATGAAATGGTGAGAGCGCTAAGCGAAATCACTTTCCATTAATTCCCTCCTGTGGTATGACGATACATAAGTCACAAGGATATACCTTTACAACTTGTTTATGTCGCACTCACACGAGTTACAAGTCTTGAACGACTACTCATTGTTATGAAAAATAGTTATAAACAGTTTTATCATTGACGAAGACTTGCACTCAGTTTGTTACCACTCCAAACAGAATTTTCAACGCTTGCAAATAATGCAAAATTTTGGATGTTAAACGTTCCACACAATCTACGTCATTCTTTATATTCAACTGCCAAAGTTTAAGACCTAACAAGAATGATCTGACAGATGAATAGACACAAGAATAAACCTTTATTATGCTCTGTGATACTTGGCTATCTAACAACGAATGTGTCTCCATTCTAAACTTCGATTGCTTCGCCACGTTTAAAAGAGAACTGCTGCGTGCTGGTGGCGTTGCGATATATAAAAAACAGAACACAGCAAATGTGGTAGTTAACTCACATAAGCTAGTTCAATATTGCCAAAGATTAAACTGCCCATCGATAGCTCGATTAATCGCAGACGTTTGAGGCACCGAATGTTTATTGCATAATGGACAGAACGTGCTACTGGTACTCGTGTACAGTTCACCAAAACAACGCGTAAAAGAAATTATGAACGTTCTTCATTTTGTTTTGTTCCCATATATTTCCATGGGATCTGCTGAGCTTGGACAAGACTTTAACAAATTGCCTACGATTCTGGGGGGTGAATTCAACATCATCTTTGCAGCAGATGATGGTGAACCCCTTATTGAATTTTTGAGGGAAGAGCTTAGTTTGCAATTGCTTACAAGGCGAAACTGTCCAACAACCAACTGCAAAACTATAATCGATTCAGTCTTCTCGAGGCATCGGAACTCTATTAAATTAATTATGTATGTATCATATTTTAGTTATCACCGTCCTATAATTGCTAATGTAAGAATTTAATTGAATAAATAAAACTTTTAGTAATAATAAAAACAAATTAATTAAATTTTTTAATTTTATTATGGTTTAGTTGACTGAAATTTTACATGCGCGAAAACAGGTCATCGCGAAGTCATTGGTTGTGAAAACAATAACAAGTACTTTTTGCTGAGAGTGCATTATTTTGACTGAAGCAGAGAAATGAAAACAAAAACGATATTCTGTCAAAACAATAACAACAAGTACTTGTAAGGTTACTGAGGGAGAAGTCGTTTGAGCGAAGCATAGAATCTGGAACCAAGATGGCCGTTGTAAAAACAACAGAAAGAGGATAGCCACGCGTTGTTGTTATTTTATTTATATATTTATATATTTATATACATATTTATTCATTCAGTTACACAATGAATATGTTTCACATCGAGAGCTAGGTAGTGCTAAGCACACTCACAATTTTTTTTTTTACAACTAACCTGGTTACATTACATAATCTGGGTGCGTTGAGGTTACGTAGCAACACTATTGGAGTTCCAACTTTTAATTTTATTAAATATGGGAGTAAACCAGGCATATCAAGTGAATTCAAAAATTCAGGTGGGTAATTGACTGCTTCAGTTTGTTCAAGAACACTATCTATAGATTTGAATGTAAACGTTTCGGAATCAATCATGTCCTGAATACTAATATTGATATAATTTACATCGAAGTTTTTTGCTGCTAAAATAGCCCTTTCACTTAATCAATCATGGTCGGGGATTCATTCATACATTCGAAACAATTACTTGAATGATCGGTCATCCGTTGTATCATTATGTAATCGTACTCTAATGTTTGTTGTCAATACTAAAGTATGTACGCTGCTCCACAATGTTGATGATTTAAAACAGGCATTTATTTCGCCAGCAGTGGTTGATTTTGGTATGACAGGCAATGTTTGACGGAAATCTCCATATAGCAGAATGAGACCTCCATAAAAGGCCTTTCACTTTCTTTTAAACATTTTAAAGTTATATGCAATGCTTCTAATGAAATTTTGTGAGCCATGGATCATTCATCATAAATAATAATACTACTTTTTTCTAAAACTTTCGCCACACCTGAGTGTTTTTTGATATTACATACTGCATTCTCATTTGTTTGTATGTTTAACGGTAATTTGAGGGCTGAATAAGCTGTTCGACCACCATCCAACTATTCCGGCTATTCCGGAAGAAGCAACAGCAATTTTTCCTTCAGAACGTATTTTAGCTAATATTAATGATATGAAGAATGTTTTGCCAGTATCGCCAGGCGCATTTATAAAAGAATCAACATTACTTTGGAACAACCCCATTTATGATCGATTCATAATTTTTTTTTATGATAAAAATTTGGGTTAGTTTGTCTCTACGTATTCAATTAACTCATTAATATCCAAGGATTGTTCACGATGTAGGTCTCCATTTAATAAGTCGCTTGCAGGACGATCTGGTGCTGATAGACCCAATGTTAAGAGCGACTAGGTGGAAATTAACAGACAGATGCCTTCTGTCTTGATCAGCGCGGCATTATATATTTCATTGGTCAAATCTAAGTGTGTATCTCATCTTGTTCTTCTCAATTCATACAAAATATCTTCACTCATACCATTTTTATATTTTTCCCATAAATCTTTAGGGTTTGAAGGACAACATGTTAGTATAATTGCGAACATTGACCGTATCTGATGTAGATACGAGGTAAGAACCGCATCCGCAATAGTAGCATCCCAGTGACCATCTAACTCTAGCAATTGTAATGTGTTACATGAATCAAAATTCGTGGGATGTAATATATTATTAACAGTTCTTAAATATTCAAACGATATTGGGCCTGGCACATTGATTAATAGCAAACATATATAAAAACATTCACATTGTTTGGGATGCATTGTATAACATTAGTTGAAAAAATCCCATTGTAATTATCACTGGTTTATCTCTTTTGCAAATGTATTTAATTGATTTAACCGAACTGCAACATTCGACATTAATATGTGCTTTATATGTTTTTGATAGAAGCGAAGTGTACGGAGCAACCCATCAATTATCAATTTCAACGCGTAACTCATTTAGTCTTGGTCATGCCATAAAATGACTATTATTTTCTTAACATCTTCTACGATATAATGGATGTCCATAAACTCCAGTATTGGGCAATAAATCCGTCGGAAAACATTTAGTACACGTACCATTGTCCATGCAAGAAGAATTTGGATTGAGTTTACCGCATAGCCTATGAATCATATTTTTGGTTGGGATCAACTTCAGGATCTGGTATTTTGGGCGTATATTACTTTATCGATTTGTTCAGGACGGAGTTTTTCAATTTGCCAAATTAATAGGTGTGCATGTAGTAGACTAAGCTTTTGCCATTCAATTGAGTACATCCAACAACGTGTTTCACCAAATACATGTAGTTTTACAATAAAATCTATTAAAGATTTTAATTTTTTTTTTAAAACATACGATTATATCATGACGATTGTTTACTGCTTGTGCTGGCAATGATTTGATTTTATTGATTTTATTTCTTCCCACGTGGGATTCCATGTGAAAGTGATAAATAAGTCAGGTCTACCATAAACTCGAACGTATGTCATGGCATCTTCGATATATTCCTGCATATTTCGTGGACTACCTATGTATGATGATGACAGTATGCATATATTTTCTTTTTCGATTGGATTAACCGGACTATCAACCTTAGTATTAATTGCATATAGAATTAATTGTTCATCACGTAATTTTCTTTGGTTAAAACGAATACACATTAGACTCTCGCTTATATATATATATATTGATGATATAAATAACGACATTTTAAAATATGATTTTCTTGATTTTTTATAACCATTATTCGGTAAGCATATAAATTCATGCAACTAACTTTTTTATTTGTTTCTTCACCTGAAAAAAATCATTTCAATCAAATTTTTCGAACCAATAAATTTTTCAGTAATTTTACCTGTTACCGGATTTCTTTGGTCGATGTGTATATGGAAAGGTTTGTATACTATTGTTTCTACTCATTATTCTAATATCGCAATTTCTAAAATCATCCCAACCATAACAATTACCACTACATTTACGGTGGGGCCATTGAATCTACACTCATGTTCATTGGCTGGAACATTGCCTGCTCTTATCTTGATCGTGTAATCGTCGGATATCAATTGTTCAGAAACGCTTTTAAATAGTTGAAGAAATTGATTGTGTGCGGATAAAAAGGATTCCAAACAACAATAGTAGTAACAATAGCTGGTTTTTGAAAAACTGCAATGTAATTATAATCACAGCGTATTTTAAATTGATTCTCTTCATAACTCATCAAATATATTTGCAGAAATTTTGGTCACTCGTCTGGCATTGACAACTAAGGAGCAATCTCAGGATACACTTCGCCTTGAATTTTAAAAGTAGAATTCTGTTCTTATAATATTGGCACCGAAAGATGAAATTTGGAAACAGAAGTTAAATTTTCAAATTATTTGTAAGAATAATTTTGAGTCTTCTCTTTCACCTGACATTAAAGAGTTCAATGGTTCTGGAGGTAAATTTAATGTAAAACGACGTTTCCAAAGGAGCAACACATTCCAGTTGTTTCATTTTTGAATTTAAGTGCGTGACAATAATTACATTCTTGATCCATATTTCCAATAACAACTTTTGAATGAGAGCTGTTTGCAATTTCTGGATCATAATCGAACGCAATTCCACGAAACGAAGACAATTCCAAAGCGCGAGTTGTTTTCATACGTGTTGCGCTAGCGAGTATAGTAGCGTCTATTACGATGTTCTTCAGATTCAGTAGAACGCAATTGGGCCATTCCTGAAGTTGCTCTTTTCCATATGTTGTTCTTGTGATGTGTCTATGCAATCGTGCATTTCCAATTGAAGTTCTTCTAGTGTCAGAACGGGGTCGTACCATTGCTAATGTTCGATTAAAATTTTGGATAAACAACTTTTGGAACGAAGTTCCTTTACGCGACTTGCGGTAGGAGTGAAAGGACAGAAAAGTAACAAAAACCCTAACAGCTTTGTTGTTGTATTTTGTTGTATTTTTTGCTGCTGTTTGGTTTTGCTCTTCTGTTGTGCTCATGCAGAGAGCGTCAAAGTAAACGGCAGCAACAACAACAACGGAAACAACAGCAAGACAACTGACCGATTTTTCAAGCATTCCCGTCTGCGAAGAGAGAGAGTGTGAGTTTCATTACGTATGTGTGTGTACCCTACTCAACGCCGATCTCACATATCAATTGGCATTCATGTCGCTGAGGCTTGGCTCTTATATTTTATATAAATATATACATTATGTGTGTCAATTATAAATTTAAAATATTCAGGTTCTCACAGGCTTTTATGTAAATTATAAATTATAATCAAATAGCTAAACTAAAGAAAGGTGAGCTATAAGTATCCATTTTCAAACATAACATTACTTGTCAGCAAAGACGAATTTATTTATTTTTTGGCAAGGGAAGCAATGGAGGTGACGCCGTTTTGTTGTGAAATCAACTTTGGGGTTTCGATGGAGTGATATTTTACATGCGAGTCATCAAATTATCGTTTTTCGTGTAGCATTCGAGTGTTGAGCCGAAGTTATGGAACGAAAACGAAGTCGTTAGCTGTGAAAAAAATATTAAGTACTTTTTACTGAGAGCACAATGGTTTGATTGAAGCAGAGTAATGAAAACAAAAATGATATTCTGTCAAAACAACAACAATTGCATGTGTTGTTACTGAAAGAGAAGTCGTTTGAGCGAAGCATAGAAACTGAAACCAAGAAACCAATAGAAACAAGAAACAACGAGAATGAAGGCTTGCTTTGATACTGATAGAACAATCGTTTGATCGAATACAATAGCAAGAGGAAAGGCACTATGTTTTAATTTATATATTTATGTACATATTTATTCATTTGAATAAATTCATCATTAGTCTCATAATGGAAATTTGTAACAGATTTACTGACACAGGCGGCTGTTGTAATGCTTACGAGTATATAACTTGCGCTACCACTGGTAAAGCTTCTGTGGCAATTGATGGGACAACAATTTATACTGCACTTAGAATTTCAATTTCAAAACTATTGTCCCTATCATCTGAAATAGCACATATTTATAGATCTGTTTTTGGATACGTACAAGTATCAATCATCGATCAAATAAGTATGAGCAGCCCAGAGCTTTTAGTGAAAATTGACTTGCGTTTAAAAGAAATAACTAATAATCATAACGAAGAATTTGGTGGTATAAATATTATATTTATTGGAGATTTGCGGAAGCTACAATACAATACAATAGATAAGTCTATTCAGAACACACATGGTCAGACCCCATCTTTGGCGAAAACTTAAATTTTATCAACTCAACCAAGTCAAGTCAAAATTCAGCATTAGCCTGAATTTTCTAATTTACTAACTAAAGGAGGCAATGATGGACCTTTAGAAAAACAAGAAATCGATAGAAAAGCCGTTACTCAAAAATTGTGCCCTAATGGGATTGGCCTATTTGTTCAAAAAGGAGCATGTAAACACTTACAACAATTACGTTCTACAATAATTCGAAGAAAAAAATTATCTCTACAGCCACTGATTAATTACAGGGTCCAAAAATCATGAACAAAGTGCTAATTTTAGAGTCAAGTTACATAAAAAGTCAGTTATACCATACAAAATTATTTTTGTAAAAGGTATGTTTTATCTCATCACAATAAATGTTGTTATATGAGATGGCTTATGTAATGGTACGACAGGAAAATTAGTATATTTAGATTTTGATACAAACAATATTGTAATTAGAGTTTGTTTGGAGTTTTGTGTTTCAACAACGATGGGTGGAAGAAGAGCAAAAAAAGCTGCTCAGTTAGCTGTACAAAGTTGAGTTAGTAGTCTTGCTGTGCCTATTGAACTACGGTCTGCGAACATTCCATTGGCATCAGATAAGATAAGAAATTTAAGTGAAATAGTTTACGCGTACAGCAAATGTTATTTGGAAGAACTTGTTTACGTTGCGCTGTCTCGCGTAACACCTACGAAAACTTGTATATTGTAACACCTTGGGGTGTGGGGATGATGCAACGAAATTTAAATATTATCATAACCGAAAGCAAGCTAGATCAACAGAGAAATTGTTGTAAGAATTTCAAAGATTATCGTTAAAAACGTTTCAGACCAGAACTGAAATTATCCTGGATATGATTTGTAAAAAAGGGGTGTTTCATTATTCATTTTTAACAGCCAAAGTTTGAAAAGACTTACCTTAGATTTCTTGTATCCAGTTACTAAACATTCTAACCTACTATTACTTTTCGAACGTTAATAAGAAATTAAGAATAAATTGCCCTTCCAAATTTCAATTGTATTTCTTATTAAAACGACAAAATGTTCGTTCAGGTGAAGACGCCATATATAGTAGAACTGAAGAAGCGGCTCATATTTGTACAGAAAATATTGGAACGCTTTTGTCAAACATTAATGATTTTTAATTTGTTGGTGACATTAGTTTAGTTATTAGTAAAATAGGAAACGATTTTGCAATAGTTATTGTAGATAAAATATATATCCCAAAATCAAAAGATTGAAGATATTATATTATTCATTTATCAATCATTGTTGAATGGTATACAAGGGAGGTTATAAATTACTTAAATAACATTTTCATAAACTTGCACTCAAATTGGCTGGAGACTAAAACGTCAACTTCAATAATAAGGAAAAATTAGTATAAGAATTAATATCCTTTTCATTAGATATAGCTGATTTATATATTTATAATGATCCAGCGCAATTCGCAACAAATTACTGTACTACCATTGACGCTGTTTTTACAAGATACTTGGACAAAATTGAATCTCAAGAATACACATCTTATTATAGTATACCATAAGCCATTAATTGCCATTATGCAATATGATGAGATTTAAAAAGTTAACAAGTACAAACCATAACATAACGAAAGAGCAATACATAAGTAAACTAAGGATCACAAAAATGGACAATCGCGCAGTCCTCCGAATTGTAACTTTAAGTTAAACATCACGAAGTGAGACATTAGCGTAAGTTTAAGGCCACAAAAAGATCATTGTAATTTATATGTAAAAAGGCGTGAGGAACTTCGTTCTTGGCGGTTGTAACCCGACCGCACACCTTTTTTTGAACTTTCTTATTTACATTTTGAACAGTGTTAGTGAATGGTGAATGACAAAAAGTGATATTAATACAGTAAACAAAATTTGTATAAGTTACTTACAATATGATTCACAAAACTGAACAGATTGATTATACTTTGAAACAGTTCAAAAATTTCAAAAAAATTTAATGAGAACTCATGCCTACTCTGTGTACGTATCAGTGAGCTTCCTATATACACATAGTCAATAAAGTTTGCGTTCACCTAAGAATTTTTGTTATTCAAAGAAAAAATACTATGTAAATATGTAATTCCAACTAAATTTTTTGCATTTATTACTTTTTCATATTCTTAACTTTAAATGATTAAAACAAAAATCCGCATTTCTTTTTTTGTTTTCGTGATAACGGGATCTAAGTGTAGTAACAAAGAAAAATAGGACCAAAAAAGTCTGCGTTCTGTTTTAATATGCGTTATAAAAACATTAGAAATAATAAACAAATTTTAAATTCAATATTTTGTTGGGTAGCCAAGTTGTTTTAAAACTTCACTCAATCTGTTCGGCATTGAATTTACTAATTTCTCTGTTTCCTCCGTAGTAATCTTTGCTCATTCTGTCTGCGTAACACTTCGCAACGCCTCTTTACTTGTTATCACATGCTGACGGATTCTTTTCTCTAATAGATTGATGCAAAGATGCTCAATAGGATTAACATCGGGGGATTGGGGATGAGTTTGATGCTGTTTTGGCACATTGTACAATAGCTAAAGTCGAACAATTTCTGCAGTGTGCTTCGGATCATTATCTTGTTGGAACCAAAAAGTCGAGGATAAGCCAAGATTCTGTGCACTTTGTTTCAAATTATTTTTTAATATGTTTAAAAAACCCCATTTGTTCATTGTCGATTCAATAAATTCGAGCTGTCCCTCACCACCAGCCGCCATGCAACCACACACCATAATACCACCACCACCGTTTTTGACGCTACCAACAAGATTTTGTTTCTCAAGAGTTGTTCCTGATTTGCACCAAACAATTTGACCACCTTTAATTTCGAAAATACAAAATACAAATCATCTAAGAAAATAACTTGTTTCCAGGACTCCTTATTTATATAGTTATGGGCGAATTCAATGCGCTTTCCTCTGTTTACAAGTGAAATGTATGGTTTCCTCCGAGCTACTCTGCCATGGTATCCAGCTGTATGAAAAGTTTTTCTAACTGTTTCGGAACAAATTCTTTTATGGATAGTTTCCTTTACGTTTTCAACAATTTCAATTTCAACGAAATTCGAGGCTTAATTTTTATAATGTTTATTAGTTTGAGTTCTTCCAGACGCAACTTCGATGTCAAAATCCCGGTTTCTTTGAAATTGCTTACCACTCGCTGGACGGAGGAATACGTCTTCCAACAGTTTGACCAATTTTTCGGAAGCTTTGTCCATCTTTCCACAATGTAACGATTATTTTTCTTTCTGATACACTAATTCCTCTTCCTTTGGTTTCCATTATGCAAAACTATTAATATTTTGAAATAAAATGCAGAACTGAGCTCTTTATGCCCTCAGTTATAATAATACTTAATAGAATGTGAGCAAAAAGAAGAAAAAATTTCATGAAAAGTAACGGTACTATCAATATAAACAAAGTGAACTTAGACTTTTTGGTCCTATTTTTCTTTGTTACTACACTTAGATCCCGTTATCACGAAAACAAAAAAGGAAATAAGGATTTTTGTTTTTATCATTTAAAGTTAAGAATATGAAGAAGTAATAAATGCAAAAAATTTAGTTGGAATTACATATATACATAGTATTTTTTCTTTGAATAATAAAAATTCTTAGGTGAACGCAAATTTTATTGGGTATGTGTATACGTAAGGCTGAATAACAGAATTAACACCACCCCATGGTCACCTATCGGGTTCAAATGAAACTGAAACAGAAAGAAAGCTCGAACAGAACCCATGGTAAAACTTTGAGCCCTTATGGATGCTGAGTACACCCGTTTCTAACACCCATTTCTTTGATTTTTATATATGTATGTAGATAAGATAGATAGATAGATAAAAGTAGTAGTACTAAAGAAAAGTTCAATACTACGATGATTAAAAATAACAGATGAATAAGCTTGTGTAGGCGACGGCTGCGTCCCACGTTGGCGGAGACCCAAAGTGCTGGATATATGATGAGGCCTTCAGTCGAAGACGGCTTAGAGAATTCCACACCGATACTGGAGTTTTGGTCGTTATTGCTGTCTACCATCCGCGACCACAATTAAAGAAAACTTCGGCACTTTTCTTAAAAACGAAATTATAGTATCGTTTATACTTTTGTACAATTTCTTTCTAGCTGTGGCATTTTGAGTTTTCAAAAAATTGTGTGTGTAATTTCTGGCACCATACCATAGCAAAAAAGAACATAAAATAACGGGAGGGTGTAAAGTAGGAATGAGACAAATGTAGGAGCACTGTCAGCTGTTTTGCCAAAGCTTTGCATAGCTTGAGCAAGACAGCTTCCATTTCAGCTGTTCCTCTGATCTCAGCTGCTCTCTTGTTGTCAGCTGCTCGTTTGTTCTGGAATAGACTGAATAAAACTACTATTGTTCGCAAACATTTGTTTTTCTTCAATTAAGTTTAATTAAATTTCATCCTTGATCCAACAAATTCGCAAAAGCTTCGCTCTGCCCATGTGTCCCACATAACCTATTCTTCTTCTTACTTATTTTTCTTGTACCGGCAGTTATAGATTTTCGATATTTTTTTTTTGTTATATTGATAAATTTTGTTCGAGAAGGCCGAGAAGATGTCTATGACGAAAACCTTGAAGCAGTAAAGAACATAGTTTTAGCGAATCGTCGAATCACTGTTTGAGGAGTTGCTGAGGATGTCTGATGCCATTAAATTTGTAGTTGTTTTGGGTATAAAACGTGTGGCAACAAAGTGGGTTCCAAAATTTGCTAACATTTGAGCAAAATAATTGTCGCGTGAGCCCATCGCCCAAGAGCTGCTAAATGACGTCAACGAAAATCCTGATTTACACAAAAACGTCAAACTGGTGACGGGACATGGGTATATTGCTATGACGCCGAAACCAAAGTCCATTCCTAACAATGGAGGCAGGCAGAAGAGCTAAGACCGAAGAAAGCACACCAACTGCGATTAAATATGAAGGCTTTGCTCACTGTTTTTTTCGATTGCAAAGGCGTGGTGCATAATGAGTTCTTGCTAGAATTTTGTTCGGTCAATAAGAAATAGCTCACACGTTATTGGTTGTTCGTGATTTTTTGGACAAATGTGGAACCATAACCCTGCCTCAGCCACCGTATGAAAGTCATATTAGCGAAATTACTCGTGTTATCCTATGAAGTCGCACTACAATATCACACATTGTTCAAGGATATTCGAGTTCTAATTATCAATGAAGTTAGTGTGATAGGTGCGGAATTATTAACACAGATCGATCAACGGCTCAAGCAGATTAGCGGTAATTTTAATGCCATGTTTGGAGGGTATTTTTGTTTTTTATTTATTTCCCATATGTGTACATATGCCTTTACTTTTTATTGAGACTATTAGTACATTAGTATTAAATTACACGTTATTTTAGGGTTATAGCTATCTTATGTGAGTAGATCACAAATGTTTTCCATTTTTGTAAAGATGTAGGGGAAAAAACCAAAATAGTAACAAAAATAATATAATTTTAAATTAAATTAATACAATTATAAAAGAAAATAAGTAAAGATACATAATTAAAATAAAATATAAGATACAATAATAAATAAGATTAAAGAAAGAAAAAGAGAAAGAGAAAAAAAAAAACAAAAATAAACAGAGGTATTGATATATGTGTTGTATATAGTTTAGAATTTATTTTACCAGATCCACTGGCCTTGTCCTTTGTAACCTGCGTCTGCGTTGAAGTTCCTGTATTGGGAGTAGGTTAACACCAACATTTGAGTCTTGGGTAAGCTTCGTCTGGTAGATAAGACTTATTTTTGTAATCTCCTCTGTCACTGTTGGAATATTAAGATCACGATGCAGATCATCGTTAGTTATATACCACCCAGCCTTGGTGATCATACGAATGATTTTTGATTGTTTTCTGTATTTGATTTTCCCCAAATTTGTGCTCCGTACGTCCAGATTGGTCTTATAATGGCTTTGTAAATCAGTAAATTATTTTCTAATGTTAATTTTGATTTGAATAATCTACAGTTTCATCTCCCGTTTGTTAAGTATATGATGTTTCCAGTTGAGTTTGTTGTCAATATATATCCTAAGTATTTGGATTCATTTTCAATTTTTACGTTATGTCCGTCAATCGTTATACGAGGTAGGTGTTTCGAGGTTATGACAATATTTTAATATATGACTTACGTCAAGTACCACCTGTTAAATTTGTATTTTATTTTCAAGCAAACGAAACTAAATATTTCTCTATATATAACCCACTCCGTACAATTGTTGTACGTTGCTTTATCTAGAGTGACTACAATTGAAAAATTATATATTGTGTCAAAACCTAAGAATTCTACATTCTATCATGGCTGAAAGGAGCCAGCAACTATACAACCACTGAAACTAGAATTCGAGCGACTTTCCCGGAATCCACCCATTACAATAAAATCGGAATTGGTGGATTTCATTACGAAGACATCGCGTTCATCCATTTAAACTCATATTCAAAGTGAACGTGCTCATTGTGCGGATATTATAGATAACGTTGCCAAAAACTCTAAATTTGTAATTCTAACAGGGACATGGGCAAATGAATACGAAAATATTTCTATGCCGAATTTTAACTGTGTCGCCAAAAAATGACAGAATGTTCGATCTGGTGGCTGTCTATTAAAATATAAATGATACAGCGCACATGTTAACTCCTTCGGTGGAGATAAACTTTAACCATCCACTGTCATGTACAGAACAGAAAGGAACATATATTTTTTAGGATCTATTTCTTGCCACTGCAAGAACATGCACAAGCAATGTTTCGTAAGTTATTTCGTTGCTTATGGTTTGCTACTTCTTGAATTTTCTAGTGTTATTGTTGTATTGAGTACGCTTTTCGTGCGCGTCTATTTATACTATGAGAAATGAAATGTAAGCCGGGCAACGCCGAGTAAAACATCTAGTATTTAATAAAGGAGTACTTACAACAAAAAACGATTCGATTAGAAAAAATATTTAAATAAAAACTATAAATCACACTTAAAATTATAATACTTTCTAAAATTATTTTATCTTCGCCAACACGGAGTCATAACAGACTTAACACGATAGCTATCAAAAATATAATCCAACAGTTCCGAAAAGTCGACATCACTAAAAATGCATTGCTATATTAAATCAATTAACGTCCATCATTTGTACAATTTCGGTTGCCCAATGTGTGGTCTGCCTTATCAAAAACACTCAAGACGGATTCCATATTTGAGTATACGTTTATACATAATCCGACGATTAGCGACATATTCGAATACAAAAGAGCAAAACACCAAACAAGGTGCACTGTAACCGTTTTTCAGCTACGAACAACACAACAAGCAAATTGACAACTCGAGCACACCAAATTGGTGCGGAATTAAAATATCAAGTGGCGTGCCATAAAATAGCAGACAACCGAAAGCAATTCAATGACAGGTTTCAGACTGCTCTACGAGTGGAGGTTAAAAAAAGTAATAATAAAAATGATAAAAGTAATAAAGGGAAAGAAGAGCAGTCAAAAGTGTACACAAAACTCAGACAATTATGACGCCCCAGCGAACTTTTTTATGACAGCGTTGACTATGGACACCGCCATAGTCGATTAAATACTTGCATGGCGGAGCGTCTGGTCCGCATCAGCTACTTACTGTCAAGATGTGTCATAAAAACATCAAATTTACTGTCACAACAAATAAATTATTAGGCCGTATTAGTGGTTGTACAATAAGCTTTGCGGTTCGATAGAGGGCGTTGCTACTAGATTAAATTTCTTTTTGTTATGTTGGTACACTCTTCATATGAACGTATGTGAAGTTTTATTTGAATCTGTCAATTCATTCTTTATTTACAAGCCATTTAGTATCGACGTGGCACAGTATTTTTTTATAATGAAAAAAATCAAGTATAGTGCAGTGAATGAATTTTTATTTTTGGAAGGATTAAAAGCAAAGGAAATTTATGAACCAATGTTGAAAGTGTATGAGGACTCTTAGCCTTCAATTAGTACAGTAGAAACATGGGTTGCTGAACTTAAACGTGGTCGTACAAACCATGAAGACGATCCACGTCAAGGACTTTCTCAGCAACATTTAGATCGTTTTCATAGAGATAAAGTGGATTTTGTGCGACAATTCATCACTATGGATGAGACTTGGGTTTATCACCATGATAATGAATCAAGAGAAGAGGCTAAAGGGTAGTCTGAACATGATTCTTCGGCTCCGAAACGTGTTCGCGTCCAGAAGTCGGCCTAGAAGGTGTTAGCATAATTTTTTTAGAATGCGAAAGGAATTTTGTTTGTGGATTACTTGCAAACTGGTAAAACAGTAAGTTCTGAATTTTATTGTAACCTTTTAGACCAGCTGAAGGAAAAAATTAGTGAAAAAGTCAAGCAGGACAATGCAACGTGTCACATTAGCCTTTTTAAAAATGGCTAAAATCCATGAATTAAACTTCAAATTGTTCGAGCATCCACCGTACACCAAGTGTATTGATGTTCAGGGAGACTATACTGAATAATAAAGTGTATTTTAAACCATAAAATTGTGTTTTTTTTTATCGAACCACAAAACTTTCTGAAGAACCTAGTATATCCCTGAATCAGGCAGTTTACAAAATTCATTCAAAAAGTACTACTTTTTTATTCTTCTGAAGTAGCTGAAGTTTGTAATCTTGACTTAGAAAAAATGCCTATAATTCTTGGATCAAAATCAACAACAAAACATGAAACAACAATAGATGCTATATTTATCCAATATTTAAACATGGTAGACACACGAATATTTGTATTTCATTTTAGATATCATATGCCACTTATAAGGTTTGTCTTAAAAAATAATGAATTTAATGGATAATAGGTATTATAGAACACAACTATGGTAATTAGTTCATATGCAAGTGAGGCACATTACTTTTTTTGAAGTGAGACTTCTAAGAGCGCATTGGCAGTAAAAATTAACAATATTTCGGCGCCGTGGCGGCTACTTCTACGACAGAGGTGGAAGAAAAATATGTAAGAGAAACAGAGAAGGAATACACCGCAGACGTATACATTTTTTTGTGTGGTTGCTGCTCAGAGATGAAAAGAAAGAAAAAGAGAAAAGAAAACGAAAACAGAGATAAGCTGCGCCATGCTTGCAGTTGTTAGCATGTTGTCTCGCTCCTGAGTCGTGACACCAAAGAGTATACATTCATATAGAGGTTACATTTCTGCCTTTAAAAAAAACGGGAGAGACTTGTCAGAAGCCAATATAGCCAAAATATGGCCTATATTAAGTTTTTTGTAGTTATACATATTTCTTGTCTGTACAACTTATGTAGGGTAGAATATTGGTGGAAAATATTGAATTATAATTAAATATTTTATTTTTTTTAAATATTTATTTGGAAGGTGTTCGAGAATATTAAGCAATTTGTCAGGATTTTTCTTTAATTTTACACTGGAAATGAAATCGAGTCATGGCTGCCTTGTATTTCGCCTATATTCATTTATGTATATGAATGAAATGAAAATACCAGTCGGCCAACAAAAAAAGAAGGCATGATTGTAAAACAAAATCATACAAAAATATTCCGGGTGATACACACAATAAGAAACCAGTACAATCTCATACACTCACTATACCTACACAACAAGCTCAAACATTGGCTTGCTTTTAATTTTTGATTACAACTTCTTGTCGAGTCCATCCAAATCAATTTTTATTCCCGTACGCACCACACTTCGCACTTCACGACTTCGTTCCTTGTTGACAAGTAGGCGATGGCAGTAGACAAAAACACAGTTGCTAACTCGAACCTTGGGCCTAGAAGAAGGTCGAAGAAAAAAGAGGAATATTTATTCCCGTACGCACTCCACTTCACAACACAGTCGTCAAGTAAATTTTCAATTGTCGTACCAAATTTATCAAAAACAAATGTCACACGCTTTGTTGTTGCGTGGTCAAAGGCAAAATTAATTTCTTTGTCTCTCCTGATATTCGCAATGCGCAGATGGTTTGGTATCGTTTTCACAAGGGGCAACTGCAATTGCTTGCTGTTTTCTCTGTTTGCCTGGTAGTAAAAGTAGAATTAGCTGTATTCTACTTCGATTTTTCGATATATCTAGCGCAAAATATGCATTTTAAATCAATTTTACTTATTTATTGAGTTATTTATTTCTTTGCTAACTAACAGCTCGAACGAATAATATAGTTTATTCATTAAAAGTCCCACTAAAATTAATACAAGTAGGTGGTGGGAATTGCAATAACAAAAATAATGTTCCTCATTCATAAAAAAATAGCGTCAAAACTATACATGTTCCTTTTTCGCTATCATATCATTCCCACAACAATATCAATACAATCAAAATAAAAATGGGTGACGGCAATTAAAATAGCCAAAACAAAGGTGATATACAGAAATTCCTGTTCATGCTAATTCGCGCTAAGAACACAAAATGGAGGAAGACACATCAAGAAGGGGAAACAGCGCTTGCTTCGATTTCGAAATAGGCACACACCTTCTAAGATTTCTGTTTGCCTAGTTAAGCCTAAACTCAGTGAAACAGAATAAGGTTGCTAAACAGCGGCCTGCGTTGGTACTTCGATGTCAATAGCAGAAAAATAGCATAAGCTAAAATGGCATAAAAAACTTAAGAGAGAAATTTAAACTCTATATGAAAAAGTTCTCTCTGCATGACATATGAGGTTCGGTCTACTCCAGTATGCACAAAATTTGCGAGTGTCGCAAATTTTTTTCTGTTGTCAATTGTATGACGGCTTTCACAATGGTGTCATTCAGGAATAATATCGCTGACTGGATGTCCCCATATGATTTAGAGGGAATTTAGTTATTAAATTAGTGTCAATGTATTCCTTATAAGTATGTCAATCAGTTCTGTTGTTGTACAAAAGTCAGTTTGTATGTGTTGGCGTGGTGTGCTTGTCATAAATTAATTATATATGATTGTTGGCTGACGCGCCCGAAACGTGATAAATCGTATCCTTATATCTTACATTTCCAAATTCATATCCGTTGGCCAATAAGTTGTTTACCCAGTACTTCATTGTTTAAAGTTTGTTAACTGCATCGCGTTGAGAGATTTTGGCCTTTTTTGTTCGTTAGTCTTGGTCCCCATATAGTGTGTTTCGCGTTGTAATCACTGCATATTTTCTGTGTCTGTCATATTATGCTTTGGTTCACTATATACAGCAGATATTATGAGAGGTCTTGTGAGATCGTTAATTTGAATTTTCGTTGCTTGTATGTACTTATGCTGATAAGGCTCAAGCTCGTCGTGTTTTATGCAATGCTTAATGATTATGGATGTTCCACCGTGCGCTGTGCCATCGGGGTGGTTTGTGGAATATACTTTGTACCCTCAATCTTGTGTAAAGTGTTTGTTTGTTTTTGTCTCTGAGATTAGAGCTATGTCGATGCTGTTGTCATGAACAACTATTTGTAGTTTGTCAATGTGGTTTTTCAGTCCGTTTGCAATCCAAGTTATAATCCTTAATTTAGTTCCCATTTTATTTTTCCATCTTTGTTGTGATAATTGTTATGACGTTTATCATATTTTTGACTTATTGGAACAGTTGTTTCATAAGATATTTCATCCCTGCAATGTCAGTATTTGTAACAATGCATCTGCTTGCTTATTCATTAGTTAAATTCGTGGGTGGTTCCCTTTTATTCTTTCGCCATTTTCGTTGTTACTCTTGTCATTAGCTGCTTGAGCGTAGGATAAACCCGTTTTGATTTTGTTAAAGTTTTCAGTCTATACTGGAGCTGCTGCTACTCGCTCAGTCGGATCTTGGGGGCTATTTTCTCTAAATGACGGAAATCATTTGATTTTCAATGGCTTTTATATCTCACAACCTTTGTAGTTTGCAGTGTATGTTCACCACCGTAATACTTACTATCCCTTCAAGCTCCTGTCATTGACCTTCAAGAGCAGTTGTCACTGATGCGCTAACTGCCTGAGAAGGCAGTCCAAGTTTAGTTCCCTCCGATAGACCGAAACTTTCAATATTCAGAAAGCAGATTACCCATATATCGGCTGGGCCTTCAAGATCACACATTAATTTTTTTAAAGGCTCAATGCCAATAAATATAGAGTATAATTTGCAAAATTACACGACTTCTTCGGTAATGTTTATTGAATTTATCTAAATTGTTATTCACTTTTAACAACGAGCCAATCAACTTACATGCAATCTATTGTAAATATAAACTAAATTTGTTACCATTTCGTACCAGTGCGTATCTCGCACATAGGTTTAATCAAATTCTGGAGCCTACAGGAAACCGCAACCAGATGCGGTTTATGGCACCAGTCCTATTTTCATCGGTTTGAATATTTCGCTCATATTCAATAAATTCCAAAAACCTTAAGCTCCATTTGCTAAGCCGTCGGATACGTCTATGTTCATCGTTACCAAATATAGGCGACAAATTACGAGAATAATTTCTTGTGACAATCCAATAAGACAACTATTTTTGTGTAGTTGTTGCCTAAAATGGGTCTGTTGTTCATTTGTAATGTTGCCAGTGAAAATGTCTTTAGCAACAGATAGCACTTTGTCTGGGCTCGAGCTTAGTATTCGTTTGTTATACTGGTCGACGTCATAATTTTTAAATAACAATCGAATGCCATTAGGCCAGTGCTCGTCGGTTTCTCTTTTGGTATGAAAACTTGATTCAATTAAATTTATTGTCATAGTCATTTCCAATTCTTGTTAACAATTGCGAGAAGTCATTAATTCTTTGGCATTGTTTGACATAACTTGGCGTAGTTCGTAGAGTCTCAAACTCCGTCAAAGAGCTGGACCTCTCATGCTATTTTTTGTTTGTTTGTAGATAGGATTCGCGCGTACAGAGGGTAATTGTCGTAGATCTTCTATAAGAAAAATGTCTTTACCGCTATAGGACGACTTAATACCCGAAATTTTCTTCAACCGACATTCAGTTTTTTCATTCAATTCTACCGAAATCATACTGACATCATGTATTAGAATACATTCCATGTATTAGAAAACACTACGGTATTGTTGGGCAACTTCAAAATACAAAGGCTTAGTTTGTCCAATGGTGATTTTAAATGATAACTGCCGCCTTTCCTGTTGATGCGCAAGTCAGATATACATTGCAATATCTATCAGTATTACAAACACTGTTGTAATTTTCTCGGAGGGCGTTAATCACGAAAGTTTTTCCACATCCTGCCGGTTCCGTAAGAAAAACTTGTAGTGGTTCAACAGTTGCGTTATTTGAGAGATGCCAGATAACATGCAATAATAGACCTTTCTGACTGAACTTCGCTGAACGCATAATGCGGTTAAAGTCCTTCCTATCCATGATCTTATCTCGTTTTTTCACAATTGGCTCAAGACGATTTAAATACGCTAGTCCTAAATCTGCATTGCCTTCTGTATTATCACTTATTTGCTTTAGACTTCGTATAAAAAGTAACGGCTTGGGCTAAGGTAATATAAATTAATTCTTGTGGTCTATAGATATTTTCTTCGAGCAATGTTTTATTTGATTTTCTGATGTCGATCTCGCTCAACAGGCCACACAGTTGGAATATAAACAAATTTTCCGAGCTCCTTGACATATCCTGTCTAAGAAGAAACCAAGCGGCTTCTTGGCTCGTGAGCTCGACGCAGTTTAACATGTCAAGGCTAAGCTTCTTCGCTATCTCTATGAAATCAAATTTTGGATGCTCTTCCATCGTAGCTATTATTTTGCGTTGAAGATTACTTGTACTTCTATTTGTTTTATTTACATTTTCAACTACATACGTTGCAAAAGAATACTCCTCGACAATAAATTGGAAATCCATATTTGAACCCACAACGTTAAGAATAAAAGGATTAAATGGGTTATACCATTTTTATGTGGTTTTAAATATACTCGCGGTCTTGTTCTTCCGCGGTGTTGAAAATCAATTCGTTTAAAGTAATGCTTGATGAAATGCTTACCATCAGGGCTATGTATTGTGGGCTGAAGTATGCTTAAGAAAACTTGAACCAGTTTATTGAAATGATTGGCGCAGGGGACCGAATCTTTATTGAAAAGGTTGCTTTATGCTTGAAATGCATATTTGCGAGCTATTCAAAACTTATTTCTGATCCGTGATTGCATAGTTTTTTAAAAGCTTCATCAACTTTGGCCAACCAATTTCAGTTGCACTCATAGTCAAAAAAAATGTTGGCTTGCCGAGTTGACGAATCATAGCAAGAGGATCCCGTTTTCGTGGCAACCATTATCAGGTGGAATTTGGTATTGAACTCAGGAATGCTAAATTTGTTTCAAGATATCCATAGACAAAATCCGATGATTCTACTTGGACTCGAGTAAGGTTTGTATTCTTTCCTATATATTTGAAAGCAATAGCCAACGCATCACGAGTATGAATTCGTAAAATTTTCACTGCTCTTCGCAGTGGTCATCAAAAAGTAAACTTATTGGAACTTCGTGCTCTGCTGGAGCTATTCTTAAAAAATTGTCTGCGTTCCATTGCAGCGATTGTTGTTGAGAGTGGAGACTATCTTCCATATCTTTTTCTTTACTGAAAGTTGCGATGGGTACAGATGGTGCTGTATTTTCCATAATCAGCATATTGTCAATTCTTATAGGGTCTCCTTCTCTTAGGGGTCTTGATGAGGAATTCAAGCCACTGTCTAATAACTCGTTTATTAACAAAGCCCATCATGTAACTTGACTTGTGTATCTTTTTGCGCTTTATATGGACATTAATAAACATCGCCAAGTACCCTTGGAAGACAAGTAACCATATTATTTACCGAGACCGGAACGTTGATAATTTCCCCTAAAATCCCATATTGACCCTGACCATGACGAAGCCTTCTGATTTGCATAGGTGAGGGGATATTAAACCTACAGTGACCAAATCCAGCTTAGGCAAATAGTCTGGTCGTGGCGGATACTTAAGTCCATTTGTGGTTGAACATGTTGGAATTTTACCCCTCTTTAAAGAAGACTGACATGTACAAAGTTTTACATTAAAGATCTCCACGAAATGTTATAATTATATAAAAGTCAAAAAGTTACAAGCTACATTTAGTGAACGACCAATTTCGTTTTTTGACGTCCTAGATCAGCTGTTGTCCTCTACACAAATGTAAACTTAACATAAAAGGAATAGAAGGTGGTGTTGATCTCAAGAAAATTCAAAGTGCCCTTGCGGAAAAAGGGTTGTCAATTAAGGTTGTAATACACATCTCAAATAGAAGAACAATTTCGCAACCCATATTCAAAGTCGAGCTGTCTCTTAAAAATAAGTCAGCGAATAAGTCATACCTGCTCCATCGCAGAAACGCTATGGAGGAACCTCACAAGCGCCCAGAACCTGTGCAGTGCACAAACTGCCATGTATTCGGCCATACGAAATCGTACTGCATACTACCATGTGTCTGTATATCTTGTGGTGACCTCCATGGTTCCTCAACCTGCCGTGTAAGCAAAACAGAGAGTACATCAAAAAATGCGCCAAATGCGTAGGTAATCACACTGCAATTTGCACAGGTTGCCCTGTTTTTAAGGAATTTAAAATCCGGATGAATCAGCGCTAAATAACAGCCCGTAGCGGGCCCGAGGCTACCAACCACTATGAAAAAACCACGCACATTCCAAGGTACCATCCCCAACATAACATATGCATCCGTGTTTCGACCTAAACCTCAACAAATACCCCACACAAAGCCGGAGAAAATAGCAAGTAAAACACCCCAACAACCTCAGAAAAGACTTATCATAGAAAAACTTGGTAATTAAAATATTCCCGCTCAAAATAACCTCTTGGAACGCAAGTGGCATATCGAAACACAAGCTTAATTTCACAAAATACCTCTCGGATACAGAAACTGATGTTTTATTGCTTTCCGAAACGCACCTTACAAACAGACACAAATTTGAGATATCAGGCTAATCCTTCTATTCCACAAATAACCTCGATGGCAAAGCACATGGCGGAACGGGTATACTTATTAGAAAGCGGCTTAAGCATTACCAGTCAGTATCATACTCCAAGAACTATATGCAAGCTACGTCTATTGTCATCGAAACTTCAACTGGAAAGATGACGCTTTCAGCAAAAACTCTTGCCGAGCTTTCATCAGACCATTCACCAGTCACATATCATCTATTGGAGCACCCCACAAAAAGTACTCATTCCGTTATGCTTACTTCATGGAAAACTGATTGCCTCAGGTATAAAAAATAGGTCAGCGCCCATATTTGTATGAGACCAAAACTTGACACCGAATCAGACATTGATAACTCACTAACCCATTTCAACTCAACCATTGCGAGTGCTGCCGTTGCCACGACACCGAAGGCACACAGTGATGTCAAGAAACCTGTAGTATTAACTAGCGCGGAAATTGAACGCCTAGTATTAGAAAAATGCCGGGTAAGGCGTGAATGGCAGTCAAGAAATTCTCCCGCATCACTTTGACAAATTCTAAATTGAAAAAAAACTTTTAAGAAATGCTCTAAAGATTGAAGCACGTAAAAACCAAAGGCACTACATTGAGAACTTCTCACCAACGAGCACTAAGTATTCGGTTTGGAAAGCACAAGACCTCACGATTGCCCCGTACGGAAAGTGGCTAACTGGGCGCAATCTGATGAGGAAAAGGCCCTCACCCTTGCTAACCACCTAAAATACGTCTTCCATCCAAACATGCCTAGAAACGGATTCCAGCTTCCCCATGTACTTCGTTCCATACTAACAGCATACTTAAAACTAATTCAAATGACTTAGGTGCGGTAATTCAGAAGGAATTACTACTAAAGAAGTGTCCAGGGCATCACCTCATCACAAGAAAGATGATTATTGAGCTAGCGAAATGCGCCATATCATTCCTTGCAATGCTCTTTAATGCAATACCTAGAGTGGGTTAAATTCCAGCTTCATGGATGAAGTCAGTAATAATCTTGATCCCGAAAGTAAGTAAAGACACATCGATGGTCTCCTCATACCGGCCAATAAACTTGCTCACGACGTTGTCGAGAGTATGCGAAAAATATTTTATTAAGAAGCTCTCACCACATTTAAACTGGAATAATATTATCCCCACACATCAATTCGGCTTTAGACCACAACACATTACAATCGATCAAGTAAACGGAGTCACTACGTAAATCAGAACTGCATTTGAATACCGAGAATACTGTTCAGCTATATTCATTTACATTACTCAAGCTTTCGATCGTGTATGGCATGACGGCCTTATTTACAAAATAAAAAGAATTCTTCTACAGAACTCACATAAACTACTGGAATCATATTCAGTAGATTCAAAAAATTTACAACAAAGGAGTATCACATAAATGTTGGCGCTCCACGGGGCAGTGTTCTCGGTCCGCTGTTGTACGTCTTATTCACCGCAAATATACCTAAAAACTCCCGGCTCCTGACATCAACCTTTGCAGATGACACTGCAATCACCTGTCGCTCACGCTGCCCTAAAAAAGCGTCAAAAGAGCTAAGCGACCGTCTGCAACTTGTACCGTACTGGATGCACAATTGGCGTATAAATGTCAATTCGGACAAACGTAAGCACGTGACATTCACCCTAAATAAGAGCGACTGCCCGTCTATCATCTTTAATAACACTACTGTCCCGCACTCAACGGAAGTCACTTACCTAGGAGTTCACTTGGACAGACGACTCACCTGGCGGAAGCATATAGAAGCCAAAAAATCTGTATGAAATTAAAAGCCAAATCCCTCCATTGACTATTAAACGGAATATCTGGTTTGAGCCTCGATCTAAACGTTCTACTACATAATACAACAATAAAGCCAATCTGGACATACGGTTCCCAGCTTTGGGGGAACGCAAGCCCAAGTAATGTCGAAGTTATTCAAAGAGCACAATCAAAGATACTTCGCACTCTAACAGGTGCTCCCTGGTACATGTCAAACGCGAATATCCACAGAGATCTAGCTGGTCAAAATGAATCAGAAATATCACCTGAAACTCTCGCAACACCCCAACCCACTAGCTCGTTCACTCTTGCAGATGAGCAGATCTACGCGCCTAAGTAGGAATGCCCTTCCTGCCTCATTAACCTGGGAGGACCCCGAAACATAGAACAGTTTCTTAGCTCATCACCAAAGAAACTTTTAAATAACGCATTACTTAGTTTAAGATTTCTAAATTATTGTGTTGTATACAAAGTGATTCAATAAGTAAATTTATATGTAATAAAAAAAAAATAAAAAAAAATTAAATTCGTAACACAAGCACTTTGCAACTTATCTCTGCCATTTCTTTTTTTTTTTCTTTTTTTTTTTACATTGACATTGTAGGTACGCAATGACCACACACTGATCTCACATGGGACAGGCGCAAGTGGCATCAAAATTCACCCAGTCATATAGACTGGGCTCAGCTGGTGTTAATTGCTAAGTTCTTTGGAACATGCTATACCAAAGCTAATGTCTACGTGTTAAATATTTGGCTACAGATAAAAACATCATCAGCCTCTAATAAACATGCAATATTAAACTAAATCTAAGACTTAATTTAGAATTCAATACCTAAAATGATATAGACAATTCAAACAAAAATTTAGATTACAAGTTTAGAAAGTAAGTTATGAATTAATTCAATTAAGCCAATAATGTAGAGGTGGAAATTTCAGAGTTTAGAAAATCACGGCGAAGCAAAGTGTCAACGAAAACAATAATGACAGAACTGATAGAAAAACTTCTAAGATAAAATGAAGAAAGTTTACACTTTAGCCTAGGCTTCTAATACTGTGAAAGTGTAGTGGAAGAAGCAGAAGATGAAACTGAAGCAGTGACTGGTAAGGTTACCTGCGAAAGCCTAGTTTTTTTCTTAGGAATAAACTCATGGACCACCATATGTGCAGGCCAGAAATTAGCGCCACAAATGACAGAAAATACTTCAATACCAACTGAAAGTTTGAAAGAAGAGCCTTCTCTAGGGCTAGAAAAATTAAACTTATGAATATTAATATTCGAAGTGTTGCATGCTTTTGATGATATATAGCGTGCAACGTCGTCACAGGTTGTCTCCTTATCCAACCTGGAAATAAAAATATGTTTACGAGGATCCAGCACCTTCAAAATACATGGCACTGGAGTAGAGGCAGTATTGGACTGTGAACAACTCTTAGAAGGTGACAAAGTACGGGAGGAGTTAGAGACTTTAGTAGAAGATGAAGCAGAAGTTACAGTAGTAGGACCGGGAATAGAGCAAGATGAACAATTAGTGGAGGGAAAGTTGAAAGCTACAGTTTAAGTGGTAGTAGAGGGGATATTGGTAGAAGGAGCTACTGGAATTGGAGCGGGATGGGATGATTGGTTAGATATTGAAGAAAGTACAGAACAATAAGTGGGTAAAGGTTGGGAAGAAGGGGAACAAGTTGGAGAAGTTGAAGCTGAAGTCACAGTAGTAAGACATGGAATAGAGGAAGTCGAACAAGTAGTGGCGGGAAAGTTAAAGGCGATAGATGAAGAAGTAGTAGATGGGATAGTGGTTGACGGAGCTACCGGAATTTGAGCGGGATGGGACGATGGGGTGGATATGGAAGAAAGTACAGAAGGGGTGACTGGGTAAAGGTTGGGAAGAAGAAGAACAAGTTGGAGAAGTTGAAGTTGAAGTCACAGAAGTAGGACAAGGAATCGAGGAAGACGAACAAGTAGTGGATGGAAAGTTCAAAGCGACAGATGAAGAAATAGTAGAACAAGTTAGAGGGGATTGTGAAGAAGGGGGTTGAGGAGACGAAAAAGAAATAAGTGGAGCTGTGGTAGGCGGAAGATTATGAGGGGATAATGGCGGCAGTTGTACTGCATTAGTCGTTGGAGTCAAGTCGAAAGAGTACTCCAAAAACATTTTTGACCCAGCATCAAACTCTGAGGCTAGCTCAGTGAATAGTTTCTTAAGTTTTTGGTATTTAATTCGCATACGGTGGTACATCAATGAGAAGTCCCCCTGGCGATTGAAGCAGGCACGACCACCTGATGCCACCACATGCAGGTTTAGCAGTACCGTAAAGTCGGTCATAGTCGCGACCAGTCAACCCAGCACAATTAAGGTGGGCGATGTTATCGCACATCCAACAAGAGACACCTCTAAGCTTATCACTATTAAAGTTGTTCTTGTTGGTGCAAGCCCGAATACAGCAATTCATTTTGCGCGAAGTATAGATACAAGATATTAAATAAAATAAAAGCAAAATAAGATAAATAAGATAGGAAAAAAATGAATAAATAAAATAAAAATAATTGAAAAAGAAGTAAATAAAAAATAATAATAATAATAATATCAATAATAAAATAAATAAAAAAAATAAAAAAAATTAAAAATTAAAAAAAAAATAAAATTAAAAAAATAAAAGATAAAAAAAATTTTAAGTAAGCAAAAATAAAATTAATAAATAAAATAATAACAATAAAATAAACTTGAGTGAAACATTTTTTTTTTTTTAATTTATTTTCAAAATTTGGTTGTTATTATCAACACACTGTGCAAAAAAAGCACAACGACTTAAGTCCGAATTTTGACGCTCTCAGCTAGACAGAGATAGAATTGCAAAGAGAAAAGTAAGGTGAATAATAATATTTTCCCAGAGAAAAAAGAGGAAATACAGTTATATAAAAATAATAACTACTGTATAGAGAGCAAGAAGGAAACAGAAAAAGACTAAAATAGCAAAAACTATTTTAAAGGGAGAGCAAAGCAGGAAAAAAAGAGATTGAACTCAATACACAGGAAAGGCAAATTTAAGCGTTGTACTTGCCAAAAATAATTAAACATTGATAAGTACAAAATTTATACGGGTGAAATTAGCCATACACCACAAATAAATTCACTTATATATTCACTTAACACCGGAAAGAAAAATAAATATTAGTAACGATAAACGACAATAGACAAATTAATTGCCAAATGCTAATCAAAATCAAAATGCGGAGCAGAATCAAAACACGTCTGTTAAGCACAAGCTACTAACTACTTCTTGATTTGGATTGGTTGAAGTTTGTACTTGCGTGTTTGATGTCTTTTCTCTGATCAATGTTCTTGCCGAAGAGAGGGAGCAAATTGGCATTGTAGCTGAGAAAGTTGACGTGGTGGTTGTTGTAATGAGTGAGATAGCAGCTGATGTCCTCGATGTGGTTGTTGAGGTTGTTGTTGGTTAGAAAGAGGAGAGTGGCGTCCGTGGTGAAGCGCATTGTGCACTCCACGGCAGAGGCTGCATATTACCTGCTGCCATGGAACAGCTGACAATTAGTTAAGTGGTAGAGCGAGAGGTTGCGTTTGTTTGGATTGATGATCCGTTATTGTTTTCACTTTGTGAGTGTGTAGCTGTTTGATGTATTGCGGGAGAGCAAGAACGCTCTCTCTCGAAATTAACGGGAATTGAGGCTTGGGGTGAGTCATTGATGTTGATGCTGTTGTTTGAACCTCTTGTTGATGTGCCAAGGTATTCGTTGTTGTTATTTATGCGGACAGCTGTTTGAGCGTGGGAAACGCTAATGTTGTTCCTTTATGGATGATTTTGTTTTTGCGAGCTGCTCGCAGTCGGGGGACTGCGTTCAACAGGCATCTTTGAGATAAAAACAATTGATTATCTTCTCTCTTGATTTAGTTTTTGTGTTGTTAAATTCGGAAAGCGAAAGGAGACGACTAGTCGACTTGACAGTGCACTTGCGAATGATTTTTATTATGTGAGCAACTGCCGTCCACATAAGATTGCTTATTCAATGTTTTCATGCGGAAATTTTAATAAGTATTGTTAACACAAATTATTTAACTAAGTCCCACAACAAAAAAATATTAGCTATTAATTTTTTTATTTCTTTTTCAACAGCCTCGGTATTTCTGTGATATTGCCTCGAATTAGATCTGCATTAAATGAATTTGGCAAGCCAATTACAATTTCAAACAGCTTGAAAGTAATTGCAAGTGGATTCAACAACAACTGCTGAAGTGTTAGAAAGCGACGCGAACGACTTCGAATGCGTTCGTGCGTGAGCTGGAGCCGATTTTCCTTCAAGCGTTACATTTCTAAAATGTTACCCTACAGAAATAAAAATGTTTCACTTCAAGAATACTCTTCAAACCAAAAACCGTATTTATAATTGAAAAATGCGTTAGAATATGTGTGTATCATCAAACGATTTTTCAGTTAGTTAGAGCCAATCCAATAATATATGTGGAAGTACTCTTTATTTAACGTTTGGCTTAAGTTTAACAATATTAGTAATTTACACTATATGTGCATTCCGTTTGATGACGTGAACCAAAAAAGGCTCTACTGCGACTTCAACCTGCCTTTTTATACTCCCCCGGGGCTTGTGTTTTGCTCACGTCACTACAGTCGCTCTAATTGCACACGGCACCAAAGACGATACCTTTTGCACAGAACATCAAAGACGTTACTTCTTGCACATGACATGACCACATATATTACTTTTTACACACGACATGGCCACAGATGTTCTTTAGCAGTGAGCAAAACAGAGATCGTTACGGGACCGCTTCCATCCCACTCATTATCCTTTCCTACAAGCATATTGTGACTCCCTGAAATTTTGGTCAGGTTTTCCCCATATGATGACAGATGACTTATTATACCGTCTCGCAAAAAAGCCTACTTTGAATGAATTAGACTTAAAAAATTGATTTTTCCATGTATTAACGCGTGGGACGGTGATCGCATAGAAATTACCAATTGTAGCTTTTTATTTGGTTTAGAGATTAGAAACACGATAGCTTACTTACATGAATGCGGATAGGTTCCGGATAAACAACATGTTGTGGTACACATGAAAATTGTTTTAAGTGGTGGCTTTAGGTGTGTGAGTAGCAGCTTAGATTTCTAACACTGTGTAATTACCTTCTCAGTTAGCTTATTGGCAGATAGGCGGTTGGGCTGGTATTAGCTCGATTAACATTCGAGTTATAGCCGTATGTACTTGGCTAAGATGTTGTCGTCAGATGAATATTTCGGCGAAGCTTTATCAAATATTTCCGGGGTCTGATAAGAACTGTTGTCCAGATTTGCGTCGGAAGTAATACATAAGAGTGGCCCTGGAGGTTCCCCCGTTTTTACTTCGATGTCCGGCCAAACTTTCTTTGTGGTGGAACGTGCTAAAATACGACAGTTGACATGCTGGAGAGACAGTACAGCTTTCCAAAAACTGCTCTCAGATTACTATATATTATGGACATACTAATAGATAAGTGCTCTTTTTATTAAAAAATAGGGACTGTTTTTCGTCTCTGAGTTTTTGTAGATCACTGTTCTACAAAGGGACTTTAACTATATACCGTATACGGTACTCGTTTTGTTTGATGGATACTAGATTTCGGAGCGCCTCTTATTCTTATAGTTTATTGGGAAACTCCACGCTTTAATTACCCACTAGGCAAAGGGTTGAAAACAATGACACCAATCGGTAATATATCTTCAGTTAACGCTTGAATTAGAGCCTAATTTAACCAAAGCCGTATTTGTGCTTGCGGGCTTCTGCGGTGTTGAAACTCAATTTGTTTAAAATTATGCTTGACGAAATGCTTACCAAAAGGGCTATGTTTTGTGGATTCAAGAATCTTCATTGATAAGGGTTGCTTTATGGTTGAATTTCAAATTTGCGAGCTCTTTAGGACTTATTTTTGATCCATGACTGCGTAGTTTATATAAGCTTAATCAACTTTGGCAAACCAATTTAATTTGCCCTCAGAGTCAAAAAAAATGTTGGCTTGCCGAGTTGACGAATCATATCAAAAAGATCCCGTTTCGTTGAGACCAATAATATGTGGAATTTGGTATTGAACGCAGGAATGATAAATTTTTCAAAAGGCATCCATTGACAAAACCCGATGATTGTACTTGTGCTCGAGTAATTCTTTTTGGCCTGCTGGAGAATTTAACGCTGAAAAACGTGCTAACACGGGTATCAGTGTAAGACTGCCTCATATTGTTCCTCCAACGAACACAACCTCAAACACTAGCTCCTCTGATAACCTTCCAAAGAAATGAGTTCTTGCTCTCTTCATGTTGTTGTTCCAACTCTCACTTCCTCTATACATAATCTAGTTATTCATATTCAGGATGTCAGAGGCATAAATTCTAAAATTATTAAACTACTTTCAAATAGTTTTTCTTTCTATTCTGACATTATTTTATTTGTCGAAACTTGGGGGCGTCCGCACGTTTTAAATTCTGAGTTGTTTACCCGTAGTTTCACAACTTATAGAAAATATCGTATTGGACGCATTGGTGGCGGAGTGTTGATCTCTGCCAAGGCATCGTATTAATCAGACAAAGTGTCTATTAACAATACTGACGACATTAAGTTCATTTGTGTAAAATTATCGCTTACTAATTCACACCTCTTTTTAACTTGCTCATTGTGCTCAGGTGTGCTGGCAGACGGCTGCGGCAAAAAGACCACCCAGTCCACTTTCCCGTCAACTATTTCCCCAAACCGTGAAATCTTCTATTTCTCTGGAAAGCCCTGGCACATCATCAAATCGCGTTGCTCTGCTATCTGACCCTGTGAATGAGGACGAGACCATTGAAACACTTACCTAAGCCGAGAAAATGGTCCTTGACGCTGATGCTTTGCTTGAGGGACTTGGTACTGAAACCAATCGCAGGACTAGAAAAACACCCCCTATCAACATTGATAATGTGAGCAATGCTCACCTTTTGGAATAGGAGATGGCTCTGGTCTCCGGACCAAACAGTTTCTTGCTTAAAGTTATGAGAAATGATACTGTAAGGGTCTATACTGAGGATCCTGAACCATATCGTATTCTGGTTCGTTACCTAAAAGAGCGTAAAATTAAACATTACACATAACAGCTTAAGGAGGATAAAGCTTTCAGGGTAGTTTTTCGCAATGTCACCGGTGTGTATAATCCCAACC